>CM053029.1:254888335-254910835 GCA_028564925.1 Lithobates sylvaticus | reverse complement strand
TCACAAGAGGAAAGGGTAATTTTTTTTTCAAATGTTATACAATATCCACATATTTCAGTTCTCTCAATATACATATAAATATATAACTTGCATTTTTTTTTTGTATGTGTGTTTGCATCAATATAAAGTTTTTTTTTTATTGTTCATTTTGTTTTATTTATTTTATTTTGTAAATTTTTGCTTGTACATTACATAAATTATTAATATTTTTTTAAATAATTGAAGTACTTTTAGTGTATTTTAAAATAAAACTAGTTTTTTTTTTTGTGATTTTATTTATTAAACCAACTTATTATTTTCTATTCTTTTTTTTTTTTTTTTAAGAGAAATTTGCTAATTTCACAACTTTTGGCAAGGTATCAGTCCCCTGAACATGACAGAGCATTTCCAAATAATCCAAAGATGCCGATTACAAGTGATCATTCAAGTGCTTCCCAATCGCAAGAGACCGCAGAAGACAGAATTGGCAATACACACTGGTGTCTGTGTGTGTGTGTTGCATAGCAATGGCAACACAAATCGAATCTGTTTGTTGTCACGAAATACCAGAGGTCGAAGGCTGTATACCGGAGGGCAGTAAATGCATCACAAATGCTCATATGTTCATCTCGCAAATTGCTACAGAGGAACATGTTCGACTGATGTTCATGACCATGCATCTGGATAAGCTACCTGTCGTGGATGCCAACAACAATCGGTAATTTTTTTTTAAACATAAATAAAATAAAAAAATGTTTGGAAATACATGCAAATTTGTTTTGTTACACATTTCAATTTATTTTTAGGCGTTTACGGAAAACAGCATACCGTACTTTCATTGCGTGGATATATTGCTTTTTAGGCAAGGGGAACCGAAGAGTCATCCCATCTTGTGCCGTTAAAGTTGTTAGAGAGGTATTCCCAGATCCAAACGGGTCTTACGTGGGTTTCCTATACTCTGACGATTACGACGCATCAGAGATGGCATTTCATTAAAGATAAACGATTGTATTTCTATGTATTTTTTTTTTTTTAATTTTGTATTAATGTTCATAACTGTAATATTTTTGTTAAATAAATATTTCATTAAATAAATTGATTTTCTTTTTTAAATACACAATATTGTATTCACACATTTTATGCGTACATGAACATTATAGATTAGAATAAAAAAGAGGAATCGGTAATTTAAAATACAACTGTTTTATTAATGCAATAAAATATTAAAAATATATATAACAATATATTAAACTTTATATCAAACAAAGTATCACACAGAAAACAAAGCAAAGCCAATTTAGAGATAACTTTACAATTTTTTATTATAAATAAATTAGAAAAAAAAAAACGTAGATGTATGACAATGACCATTTTTATTTTTCAAGTCTTGGAAAACGTGTCATATGCTCTTTTACTGCTGTACTGGTTTCCGGCCTTTCTACAGGAGCTATTTTTGTTTTTTTTGGCATATCTGGATTTTTGGCTTTCCAAGAGGAAATTAGGGTCCCCTCAACAATGCTAATAATCTTCGAAAGAAGATGGATCGCATGTTCGTTGTCCATTTTTTGGAAGACTTTACGTACAATCCACTTCTTTTGACCTCTTGGAAACTCCAGACTTTTTCTTTCCACCAAAATTTCTTCTCCTTTTTCATCTATTTTTTTTTTCACAGCGGGGTTGTGTATCACATTATGATTGTGGCATAATGCTGCCAATTTAGTTCTTGCTTCCATTGAATCAAATCTGTAATGAATTCTTTTTGGGCGATATTTTAAGATCATACTGTGATACGTTTCTATTACCCCGGTTTGACAAAAAAAAGTTAGATGTTTCATGTCCTTTTCCAACTGGGTATCTAGTACAATTGTGGACAATGCATGAAATGCAGGTGTCTTTTTGATTAACCAGGGAACAGTCGGAGATTCCTCATTGATCTCATCATGCAAGCATTTGTGCTCTACATCTCCAATTGTCCATACATGAACATTTACTACATGATGTAGTACAGATTGCCAACGTTCTTTGAAAACGGTCTCATTTCCTTGACAACTTCTACTACAAAAGTAGAAATGATTCAGTATGGACGGCACCCACGGCAAAAGTGCACGATGAATTTTTTTTTGGGAAATTTGAAGTAATTTGCGTTTTAAATTTTTCACATAATGCCAAATGTCAAATTGATGATTAATATTTTTATATTTTTCAGTGGTTGATAGTAATTTTCTAATGCCAGTGTGTCGATCTGTTCCCACAAATTGAATATCCAATTTTTTGTCAATTATGCGATCCAAACTTTTGGTAAATCCAAACTTCTCCATAGCAACCGATGAAGTTGTTTGTGACACCTGCACTAATTCAAAGTCCACAATTTTTTTGGAAAAGAGATCCATGAAGGTGTACTTGGAGTATTTGGCTGAAAAACCAGGGCTGTCACATTGACCATCCCCAACAAGAAAAATTGTTTTTTCAGTCAAATCATCAATCACATTTGAAATAGTCTCTTGCCAACTGTGATCGATAGCTTTAAAGATGTATACATTTTGAGCTCGGTTGTACGAAGAGTTTTCAAACATCTGTATGCCACATAGATCGAACATTTCTCGAACTTTGGCATAGCTTCCTCCACTTACACACAAGGCCCCAGACAGCAGAATATTACCCGCTGGATATTGTTTAATTTTGGGTTGGCTTTCCCACAACTTCAATCGGTGCGAACTCACACAGGTCGAATACGCATACACCATTGTACCAACAATTCGTTTTTTAATTTTTTGAATGCGTGAAATACATTCGGGACCAGGACAACGCATATTATATAGCAGTTTGTCCAGGCAGCTTTCAAACACAATGAATTTTTTTTCTTTAACCAAATTCAGGGGGTAAGGAAATATTTCTTCTGTTTGTCTTTCATCTACACTTTCACAAATACTCATATCGCTTTTTTGTGGTGTCTCACATTCGGACTCATGAAAACTTGGGTCGTCAGCATACGCCAATTTTCTTATTTTTGTAACAACCTCTGGACTTCCATAATACAGATTCACCATTGCCGTTGTTTTCTGAGGTATTGTAAAGGTGTAGATGAGATAGACGAGGGTGTTATAGGGGTCACTGGTTGCACTTGAGGTGTGGTTGGTTGACGTTCGGGTGTTGACATGAACGGTGATGTCATGGAACCCATAGAATATGTATGATCTAATGACAGAGATCGTGGACTAGCTATCTTAGAATAACTGGTTTCAGATTCTGAGAATGTGACAAATAAGGGCTCAGTTTGGGTTCCTGCTTCATTCATTGTAACAGAACATTTTGTACATCTACTCCTGACTAATGTACTACTTGAAGTTCCCGCCTTCGTTAAAGCCGCACATCTAATTTTGTCTAACCTGATTTGCCATTTATGGCCTGTTGCTTTTTGTGATGGCAATTCATTGAAAATTGTGGATACTGATTGCGCTACTAGTTTTCTGCTTGTTCCCTGTAATTGGAAACAATCACTTTCAAAGTGAACAGAACACATACGAAACTGGTCTTGGTGGGTATCTGCTTGAATAATCAGAATATATTCTTGAATCATTGCTGGCTCCATGCCAGCATTTTCAAGCCAAACTTGAATTTGATGATCGTCCCTCGGAAACTAATGGAAACTTATTTTGTCTTTTTTTTTTTGAAGTGGTGTAATTTTTGCAATATTTTGCAAAGCAGGCCGGCATTTCTAATGAATACATAATACAAAAATGTAGTTAGTGTATACATCTTTTATTTTTGTCTTTGGCAGCCCTGTACTAAATAGGAATGTAAATTACAATTTATAAAAAAAAAATTCCATATTTAAATTTTAATTTGAAATAACATTCATCATATATGACCATAAAATGAAAAAGCTATATTCAGATACCATAATTAATTCACCCAAACGTTAAAATCTTATATAGCCTTTTTCCAAGATACTATTACTCTAAATAATATTATATATCTATTTAAAAAACAAATCACAAAACACAGTAAATTAATGAAATAAAAAATCTTTATTTAATTTAAATAGTGCAAGAATAAATTAAGAAAAAAAACACTGCATGCTTTGGAAATAAATAATAAGAAATTTCTTTCAAAAGATGAAATAGGGGAGAAATATGAGATATAAAAGAGGAAAAAAGGAGAGAGAGGGGGCAGAGAGAGAGAGAGAGAGAACAAAATTACATAACACGTGAATCATTACACAAAAACATTTGTCTTTGAGAAAGAAGGGAAAGGAGAGAGATGAAAAAAAAGGCGAGAGAGATGAAAAAAAAGGCGAGAGAGATGAAAAAAAAGGCGAGAGAGATGAAAAAAGGCGAGAGAGATGAAAAAAGGAGAGAGCGAGAGAGAGGGGGGAAGGAAGGGATAGAGAGAGAGATAGATTGAGAGAGAGGAAGGCAGAGAGGGGGGAAGGCAGAGAGGGGGGAGGCAGAGAGAGGGGGGGGAGGCAGAGAGAGAGAGGCAGAGAGGGGGGAGGCAGAGAGAGGGGGGGGGAGGCAGAGAGAGAGAGAGAGAGAGGGGGGGGAAGGCAGAGAGAGAGAGGGGGCAGAGAGAGGGGGGCAGAGAGAGAGTGGGGGGAGGCAGAGAGAGAGAGAGAGAGAGAGAGAGAGAGGGGGGGGAAGGCAGAGAGAGAGGGGGAAGGCAGAGAGAGAGAGGGGGGGCAGAGAGAGAGAGAGGGGGGGGAAGGCAGAGAGAGAGAGGGGGAAGGCAGAGAGAGAGAGGGGGGAGGCAGAGAGAGAGAGGGGGGAGGCAGAGAGAGGGGGGGAGAGCAGAGAGAGAGAGGGGGGGGGCAGAGAGAGAGAGAAAGGGGAGGCAGAGAGAGAGAGAGAAAGGGGAGGCAGAGAGAGAGGGGGGGGGGCAGAGAGAGAGAGGGGGGGGGCAGAGAGAGAGAGGGGGGGGCAGAGAGAGAGAGGGGAGGCAGAGAGAGAGAGAGGGGGGAGGTAGAGAGAGAGAGAGGGGGGAAGGCAGAGAGAGAGAGGGCAGAGAGAGAGAACAAAATTACATAACACGTGAATCATTACACAAAAAAAATCATGTTTTTGAAATTATTGCGAGAGAGAGAGATGAAAATGCGAGAAAGAGAGAGATGAAAATGCGAGAAAGAGAGAGATGAAAAGGCGAGAGAGAGAGATGAAAAGGCGAGAGAGAGAGATGAAAAGGCGAGAGAGAGAGATGAAAAGGCGAGAGAGAGAGATGAAAAGGCGAGAGAGAGAGAGAGATGAAAAGGTGAGAGAGAGAGATGAAAAGGCAAAAGAGAGGGAAAAAAGGCGCGAGAGAGAGATGAAAAGCCGAGAGAGAGAGCGCGAGAGAGATGAAAAAAGGCGAGAGAGATGAAAAAAGGCGAGAGAGAGCGCGAGAGAGATGAAAAAAGGCGAGAGAGAGCGCGAGAGAGATGAAAAAAGGCGAGAGAGAGAGAGAGAGATGAAAAAAAGGCGAGAGAGAGAGATGAAAAAAGTCGAGAGAGAGAGAGAGATGAAAAAAGGCGAGAGAGAGAGAGAGATGAAAAAAGGCGAGAGAGAGAGAGAGAGATGAAAAAGGGCGAGAGAGAGATGAAAAAAGGCGAGAGAGAGAGAGATTAAAAAAGCCGAGAGAGAGAGAGAGATGAAAAAAGGCGAGAGAGAGAGAGAGATGAAAAAAGGCGAGAGAGAGAGAGAGAGAGATGAAAAAGGGCGAGAGAGAGATGAAAAAAGGCGAGAGAGAGAGAGAGATGAAAAAAGGCGAGAGAGATGAAAAAAGGCGAGCGAGAGAGAGAGAGAGAGAGAGATGAAAAAGGCGAGAGAGAGAGATGAAAAAAGGCGAGCGAGAGAGAGAGAGAGAGATGAAAAAAGGCGAGCGAGAGAGAGAGAGAGCGAGAGAGATGAAAAAAGGCGAGCGAGAGAGAGAGAGCGAGAGAGATGAAAAAAGGCGAGAGAGAGAGCGAGAGAGATGAAAAAGGCGCGAGAGAGAGAGAGAGCGAGAGAGATGAAAAAAGGCGCGAGAGAGAGAGAGAGCGAGAGAGATGAAAAAAGGCGCGAGAGAGAGCGAGAGCGAGAGAGATGAAAAAAGGCGCGAGAGAGAGAGATGAAAAAGCGAGAGAGAGAGAGATGAAAAAAGGCGCGAGAGAGAGAGATGAAAAAAGGCGCGAGAGAGAGAGATGAAAAAAGGCGAGAGAGAGAGAGATGAAAAAAGGCGAGAGAGAGAGAGATGAAAAAAGGCGCGAGAGAGAGAGATGAAAAAAGGCGAGAGAGAGAGATGAAAAAAGGCGAGAGAGAGAGAGAGATGAAAAAAGGCGAGAGAGAGAGAGAGATGAAAAAAGGCGAGAGAGATGAAAAAAGGCGAGCGAGAGAGAGAGAGAGAGAGATGAAAAAGGCGAGAGAGAGAGATGAAAAAAGGCGAGAGAGAGATGAAAAAAAGGCGAGAGAGAGAGAGCGAGAGAGATGAAAAAAGGCGAGCGAGAGAGAGAGAGAGCGAGAGAGATGAAAAAAGGCGAGAGAGATGAAAAAAGGCGCGAGAGAGAGAGAGAGAGCGAGAGAGATGAAAAAAGGCGCGAGAGAGAGCGAGAGAGATGAAAAAAGGCGCGAGAGAGAGAGAGAGCGAGAGAGATGAAAAAAGGCGAGCGAGAGAGAGAGAGAGCGAGAGAGATGAAAAAAGGCGAGAGAGATGAAAAAAGGCGCGAGAGAGAGAGAGAGCGAGAGAGATGAAAAAAGGCGCGAGAGAGAGCGAGAGAGATGAAAAAAGGCGCGAGAGAGAGAGAGAGAGATGAAAAAAGGCGCGAGAGAGAGAGAGAGAGCGAGAGAGATGAAAAAAGGCGCGAGAGAGAGAGAGAGCGAGAGAGATGAAAAAAGGCGAGAGAGAGAGAGAGAGCGAGAGAGATGAAAAAAGGCGCGAGAGAGAGAGATGAAAAAAGGCGCGAGAGAGAGAGATGAAAAAAGGCGCGAGAGAGAGAGATGAAAAAAGGCGCGAGAGAGAGAGATGAAAAAAGGCGCGAGAGAGAGAGATGAAAAAAGGCGAGAGAGAGAGAGAGATGAAAAAAGGCGAGAGAGAGAGATGAAAAAAGGCGAGAGAGAGAGATGAAAAAAGGCGAGAGAGAGAGAGAGATGAAAAAAGGCAAGAGAGAGAGAGATGAAAAAAGGCAAGAGAGAGAGAGATGAAAAAAGGCAAGAGAGAGAGAGATGAAAAAAGGAGAGAGAGAGAGAGATGAAAAAAGGCGAGAGAGAGAGATGAAAAAAGGCGAGAGAGAGAGATGAAAAAAGGCGAGAGAGAGAGAGATGAAAAAAAAGGAAAAAAGAGAGAGAGAGAGATGAAAAAAGGGTGAGAGAGAGAGATGAAAAAAGGTGAGAGAGAGAGATGAAAAAAGGCGAGAGAGAGATGAAAAAAGGCGAGAGAGAGATGAAAAAAGGCGAGAGAGATGAAAAAAGGCGAGAGAGAGAGCGAGAGAGAGAACATCAATTTAAAAAAATGAAAAAAAAATGACAATTTCATAACATATAAGAAAAATATTTACAAAATGTATGAATGTATGTATGTATGTATGTATAAAAAAAATCTTATGATCTTACTTGAATTCAAAGATGTAGAAGAAAAAAAAAAAGTCTTCCAACGCAGCGTAATACACGCTCTTCTGTCGCTCTAAAGGTAAGAAAAATAAAATTTCAATTAATATATGTATATATGTATATATATATATATATATATACACATATATACATACACACATATATACACACACATAAAAAAAAAAAAAAGAATAAGATTAAAAATAAAAGATGGAGGGGGAGAGAGGCAGTGAGAGAGAAAGAGGGGGGAAGGCATAGGGGGAGAGAGAGGGGCAGAGGCATAGAGAGAGAGAGAGAGAGAACAAAATTACATAACACGTGAATCATTACACAAAAAAAATCATGTTTTTGAAATTATTCAAAAACATTTGTCTTTGAGAAAGAAGGGAAAGGAGAGAGAGAGAAAGGGGCAGAGGCATAGAGAGAGAGGGGGGGAGGCAGAGAGAGAGGAGGCCGAGAGAGAGGGGGGTATAGGGAGAGAGGGAGAGAGGGGGGGTATAGGGAGAGGGGGGGGTATAGGGAGAGAGGGAGAGGGGGGGGGGGGTAAAGGGAGAGAGAGAGAGAGAGAGAGATGAAAAAAAGGCGAGAGAGAGAGAGAGAGAGAGATGAAAAAAAAAGGCGAGAGAGAGAGAGAGATGAAAAAAAAGGCGAGAGAGAGAGATGAAAAAAAGGCGAGAGAGAGAGATGAAAAAAGGCGCGAGAGAGAGATGAAAAAAGGCGCGAGAGAGAGATGAAAAAAGGCGAGAGAGAGAGAGATGGAAAAAAAGGCAAGAGAGGGAGTCTCTCTCCCTCTCTCGCCTTTTTTTCCATCTCTCTCTCTCTCTCTGAGAGATGAAAAAAGGCGAGAGAGAGAGAGAGAGAGAGATGAAAAAAGGCGAGAGTGGGGGCGCATGCGAGAAGCTCGACATGGCAGACGTCTTCCATTAGAGCTCTGCACTCCCCGTTACCCCCATCTGGACCTTTGAAGCAGACTGAACCGCCCTACCTCCGCCCGCACGTCAGGACAGCTCGGCGAACCACCCCGGCACACGTCGCCATGGTCCCCACGGGTCACAGAGGGAAAACCAAGCCGAAACCGATCAAAGAAGCGCTGGCCCACGCTTCCTCCAAGATGGCGGCGAAGGCCCTGGCCAAACAAGCTATGTCTCCCCTCCTCCCAGATCCCCCGGACACGGACGAGGAAGAAGACACGGATTCAAACCTCGGAGGCTCCCCAACTGTACCCTCATCAGGTATGTCACAAAACGCCTTCCTGAAGCACATGGAGAACATGTTGCAGAAGGCCCTTAAAAATACCTCGGAGCAGATCACTAACAGGCTCTCACGTGAGATAGGCCAACGCACTGCAGATCTTGAAACCAGGGTGGACGACATAGAACTCACCCTCCAAGAACATGTCCAAGAGCAGGCTGCACTTAGGGATGAAAATGCGACCCTTCTCTCCCGCTTAGAAGATGCCGAGAACCGCTCCCGCAGGTCCAATTTACGCCTACGTGGCATACCTGAAATAATAGACGATGTTCAATCTTTTACAACTGCCTACTTTACCTATTCCAGGAACTAGCCCCCTTCTATCCCAATCGAGAGGTTAGAATTTGACCGAGTTCACAGGGCCCTCACACGCCGCCAAACTGATGCCCCCCCCCCCCCCCCGGGATATCATAGAAGCTTCACTTCTTCCGTACCAAAGAACAGATACTCACTGCAGCCCACAAAAAGGATGAGCTTACATTCCAAAGTCATCCATACCAACTGTTCTCAGACTTGGCCCCCCTTACTATAGCCAAAAGGCGAGCAATGAAGCCTCATTTGCAGATACTGATCCAGCACCAAATTAAGTACACCTGGAAATTCCCGTTTGCTCTCCAATTCACTCACCAAGGCCATCAGCACTCCAGCACTACCCCGCAAGCCCTGCAACGCCTCCTGGAAAGCCTCCATCTAGTTCCTCCAGCCCAATCTTCAGAGACGGCATTACCATGCACCCCAGCCAGGCTCCCACCTCAAGTATATTCCGCCACGCTGAATCGCCATCCTCCAGGACCCTCCTCAATCCGAAAAGGGACCCCGGCAAGATACCAAGAAGAAGAACAGTTCCTCAGCCCGAAGTCCCGCACAGCACGCTGACACCTCAGCTATAACTCTCCTTTTTTTCCAGATTGTTCCTCCTGTGTCCTCTCTAGGTAGTCGGTGATCCTCTATGCACGCATGAACAGACCGCAGCAGCATCCACTCTTATCGTTTTGTTATTTATGTTTGAATTTTGATTTGGACGCCATGCTGTGCTGACTCTTCCTCAACACCGAACCCTAGAAGACTGCAGCTGGGTATGTAATTTACACTCCCAGTAGGACAGTTCCTGACACCCACTTACCTCTTCGGAGGTCTACTGATGGTTCAGTCACCATCCCCATCCTTACCGTTCCATATACTCACATGCCCCTATTTTATTTTATTTTTATTTTTTTATTTATTTATTTTTTATTTTATTTCAGTTACCTGATATGTATGTCTGATGTTCTGTTTTCTTTTTTTGTTATTTCTTTTTTCCTCTTCCTCATCAAGTTTGATCGCTATACTGTCTCATGCTTCTGGCATGGTTAAACTCCATGCTAGAAACATGACGCCCACTGTACTAGTAGACTCAATAATGGTTTCACACTAGTGTTTATCATACATGACATGTATATACCGTATTGTACACGTGCATTCCTTTCACAATTAACCCAGCTCTACCCTTCCCCCCTCCCCTCCATTCCCCCCTTCCTCCCTGTCCCCCCCCTCTCCCCCCCCCCCCCAACCCCCCCCCCCCTCTTTCCTCCTCCATTCCCTCCCTATCCCTGCTCCCCCTTACCCTGCTGGGTTATATGCATCTTGGTGGACCTTATCAAGAAACCCGACCGCTGTAAACCACACAGTGGAAACCATGAATATCTTCACATGCTCCCTCTACTTCTTCTCTCCTTTTCTCTACGTTTTCTTTACAGCATCTTCCTCCTGCCATAAGCTGAACTCAGTCGATCTACCTCTCTACCCTTCCACCATGTGAGCTTTAACCACTCAACATATCCTAGTTTTGCTACACCCATGTGCAGCGGGGAGCAGTCACTGCCCCCCCCCCACTACTTGGTACTCCCACTCTCCGGCCAGGTTTTTTAGCCGCAGAGTCTGAGTGCCCCCCTGTCGGGCTTACTTCTGTCCCACAGTTACAGTTCTGCATCCAATGTTTAGCCCTACAACCAGTAAACCCCCTTCTCTGCCCCCCCTCCCCTTCTTTCTCCCCTTTCCCCTATTCTGTCTCACTCTCTCTTCCTCTCCCTGCCTTGGCCAGGTGGCTCGCCGGACTTGCACAAATGGTTATGTTAACTCCCCTCGCCCACCCAAATGGCTCCTTTGAATATACTATCTTTGAACGTTAAGGGATTGAACTCCCCCAATAAAAGAGTTAAAGCTTTCCAAAACTTTGCTTCATTAAAAGCTGACAATGTTGCCTTGCAGGAAACCCACTTCTCTACCCACAACACCCCAAAATTCTTTAGCTCCCGCTACCCCAGAGTGTTCACGGCTTCGGCTGATACCAAACATAGAGGGGTCCTTCTGGCTTTCCACCATTCCCTCCCATTCACCCCAACATTAGAAATAAAAGACCCGAATGGTCGCTATATAATCCTGGTTGGACTTCTACAGGAAGTGGAAGCGACCTTCGTCTCATATTACGCCCCAAATGTCAACCCGACGCCCTTCTTCTTCCATCTCCTAAAAGTCACCAAGGAACACTGT
This sequence comes from Lithobates sylvaticus, assembly GCA_028564925.1. Taxonomy (NCBI): domain Eukaryota; kingdom Metazoa; phylum Chordata; class Amphibia; order Anura; family Ranidae; genus Lithobates; species Lithobates sylvaticus. The sequence goes on along the minus strand of CM053029.1, from coordinate 254,899,523 downwards.
AAAGGAACACTCTTTATGTGTGGTTACTCTAACCTGGTATTACATTCCCACCTTGATAAGTCCCCCTACACCCCTGAACAATTCTCTCCCTCCAAACGGTTCCGCGTGCAACAGGCCGCTCTGCTTGACTCATGGAGGGAATGTAATCCCCTAAGGAAAAACTATACCTTTTACTCCCACCCACACAAATCTTTCTCCAGAATTGATCACATTTTTATTCCAATAGCCTCCGCTCCCATTCTACTCCACTCCTCCATTCACCCAATCACTTGGTCGGATCACTGCGCAGTAATCACCACAATCTCCTCCCTAATCCCCCAAAACGGGGACAGATCTTGGAGCATGAACGAATCCCACCTCACGAACCAATCTTACTGCCTAGACATTCAGGTGGCCCTTAAGGACTACCTCAAGCACAACGCAACACCCGATATCTCACCGATTTTACTGTGGGAAGCACACAAGCCAGTGATCCGGGGCAAGTGCATTTCAGTAGCTTCACATATCAATAAGATTAGGAAACTTAAACTCCAACAACTCGAATCAGACTTCCAAAATTTATTCCTACAATTTCAGCTATCCCCCACAGATGCCAATAAATCCCTACTGGAAAAAGCCAAGTTAGAACTTGACCTCCTTTTGGCCGAATCTGCAGATAAATATATCCGTAGATCTAGCCATAAGATCTACACCAAAGCAAATAAACCAGACACATTTTTAGCTTTACGCCTGCGCCAAACAAACCGAGGTCAAAACCCTATTAGACTCAAACTGGCCTCTGGTAACCACACCAGCAACCCGCTAAAGGTTCTCTCAGAGTTCCGTATGCGCCTTGCCAAACTATACGAGGCAAAGGGTCCCTTGCCTCCTACCCAGACGGAAACGTTATTCCGTGACCTTCCAATCCCGAAGTTACCAGAGGCCAGCCGTGAGTCCATAGATGGTTCTATTTCGGTAGATGAAGTCTTCATGGCCATCAAAAACCTCAAACCAAATAAGCGCCCGGGGCCGGATGGCCTCCCGGGCTCATATTACAAAAAATTTGCCCCCACTCTCGCCCCCCTACTCGCCAAAACCTTCAACGCCCTATTGAAACAACAATCATTTGGTTGAGACACACTGACAGCTACGATAGCAATGATCCCTAAGCCCAACACCGATCATACCCAGTGGTCCAACTACAGACCCATATCCCTTTTGAATGTGGACGTAAAACTCCTGGCCAAAATCCTAGCCCTGAGGCTCAACCCGATTATAGGAAGCTTAATCTCCAAAGACCAGGTTGGTTTCATACCTCGTAGACAAGCTAGCGACAACATTCGCCGAATAATCCTTCTACAACATTTAGCTAAATCCCGCAAAATCCCTATGCATCTCCTGTCTCTTGACATCAGGAAAGCCTTCGACATGGCCCTATCTGCATTACATCCTGCAGAGGTGGGGCTTTGGCCCCAATTTCCTTAAATGGATAGACGCCCTCTACACCCGCCCCCAGGCTTATGTACAATACTCTGGTTTTAAATCAGCCTGTTTCCCGATCCAAAGAGGCACCAGACAGGGATGCCCCCTTTCTCCTCTGATATTTGCCTTAGTCATTGAACCCTTGGCTGCCCTGATCCGTTCCAATCAGAGCATTCAAGGACTAGAAATAGCTGGCACCTCCCACAAATTATGTCTCTTTGCAGATGATGCACTATTATTTATCACCTCCCCACACACCACTTTACCTAACCTACTACACCTATTAGACAAATTTGCTACAATATCAGGACTAGAAGTCAACCGGGAAAAATCAAAAGCTCTTAATGTGTCTCTTCCTCAATCCGATCTCCTCCTACTACAATCCAATTTCCCCTTTATATGGTCCCCCTCCTCCATCCCGTACCTAGGAATTAAACTAACAAGTGACCCTTCCCACCTATTTCAGGCCAACTATCTCCCAATGCTGAAAAGCCTCTCCTCCCTTCTCAATACCTGGCTTCCACTATGTGTCTCATGGCTAGGTCGAATAGCTCCAGTAAAGATGTCCCTCCTACCGATACAGAGTCCTACCCATCGCAATCCCCCCTTACTTTCATAGGGTGATACAACATTGCGTTCTCAAATACATTTGGGGTACCAAAAAACCCAGAATCACACGTTCTACTATGCTCCGCAGTAGACTCTGGGGAGGTCTAGGAGTACCCAATTTTGCGCACTACTTCCAAGCAGCCCAACTAGCCCAATTGTCTCTATACCACGCGAAAGCGGAAATACCCCTGTGGGTGGTAATAGAAGCAATAGATTCCCATCCCATCCCGGTCTCCAATTTGCTTTGGATTCCCAAATCAAGTCGGAGCTCCATTCGGAATCCGGTTACACTTAATTCGTTGAAAATTTGGGATGGGCTCTCCAAAACATTCCGCCTAATATCCCCTCACCAACCACTCCTTTCTTTCTTGGGCCACCCACTCTTCCACCCAGCCTACACTGATCCTTCATCCTTCCACGCCTGGGGGCAGGCGGGTCTAACTCGCATCCGCGATATACTCTCCCGAGGCAACATAATATTATTTCCTGACCTACAGACCCGCTCGCATCTTCCTCCAAGAGAATGTTTCCGCTACCTTCAAATTTCTCATTTTATCCGGACCACTTTAAGTCCAAACATCGCTGGCACAGGTCTAACCACGTTCGAGAATGTGTGCGAGTCGGACCCACATGCCCCAGGCATAATCTCCCAGCTCTATGCCCACCTTACATCCCCTCCGGCCTCCCCACCCTCATATGTGACTGCATGGTCCAGAGACCTCCAAATAGACCTAGATCCTGAAGCTTGGTCTTCGATATGGGCCAACACAAAAATAGCATCCCAAAATATCGTTGCCTCAGAAGCCAATTACAAAGTCCTCATGAGATGGTAATTGGTTCCGTCCAGGATTGCTAAATTCACCCCGTCATGCTCTCCTAACTGCTTCAGAGGATGTACAGAAATAGGCACCCACCTCCACATATGGTGGACCTGTCCGATCGCAAGAGGCTTCTGGACAACGATATTCCACTTGGCCTCGTCCCTTCTTGGCCGTGACATCCCCCCTGACCCCTCCCTTGCTCTCCTGAACCACCCTTCAATGGACCTACCAAAGGTGCAGCTACGCCTCCTGCTCCAACTCACTACAGCAGCCAAACAGACACTAGCGAGAAGCTGGAGAACCCCTAATCTAAATATCGCCGAGGTCAGAAATAGAGTCACACAAGTGATGATACACAGTAAAATCGAAGCTACGATACTGGATAGAATACCCCAGCATCTAAAGATATGGCGACCTTGGGCAGAGAAATTTCTTCCGCCCGACTTCGACACCACTTTATTGGAACCCTAAACCTTCTCCAACCCGATATTGCTGTAAAGATTGAGACTTACCACTGCCGTGCGAGCCTCCTGGCCAACCTATCTCCTCTCCTCCTGGTCTTCCCCCCCTTCTAACCCTCCTAACACTTCTATCCTTAACCACTATTGCTAACTCTCCCCCCTGATTCCCCCCTCTCCTCCCTTACTAACTCTCTTGCTTTACCCCCCTGAACCCCCCCAATATGGTAACCTATATTTACGCTATTATAACCCTTGCTGTTACCACCCCCACTACAGCAGAGCTCTCCTATAACCCCATGTTATCCTATAATTGGACCTTGGTCCTGGTTTGCACTTGTTCCTGTTCGATTTAAATTGTTCTTGTTACACTACAACACCGGCTGGTGTACCATTCTTGCCTTACCTCTCCTAGTCGTTTTACACTAGTTATAACCCAACGCTCTGTATAACGTTGTATACTGTAATATAATAACTTGTAACAGTGAATGTTTCAATATTCTGTACCGTGTTTGTTACCAATAAAATACTTGAAAAGAGAAAAAAGGCGAGAGAGAGAACATCAATTAAAAAAAATTTAAAAAACGTAAAAGCTTTATATTCTTGCATGGTTTTGAAATATTCAAAATCCACTTGTCTGTGCAATCTATGGAATTAAAAAAATATATATATTTAGTTTGATAATATAAAAGTTGACAATTTCATAACATATAAGAAAAATATTTACAAAATGTATGAATGTATGAAAAAAATCTTATGATCTTACTTGAATTCAAAGATGTAGAAGAAAAAAGAGAAGTCTTCCAACGCAGTGTAATACATTAATTTCAATTAATATATATACACACACATATAAACAAAAAAAAAAAGATTGAAAATAAAAGATGGAGGGGGAGAGAGGCAGCGAGAGAGAAAGAGGGGGGAAGGCATAGAGAGAGAGAGGGCAGAGCGAGAGAGAGAACAAAATTACACGTGAATCATTACACAAAAAATCATGTTTTTGAAATTATTCAAAAACATTTGTCTTTGAGAAAGAAAGGAAAGGCATGAGAGAGAGATGAAAAAGGGCGAGAGAGAGAGAGAGAGAGAGAGAGATGAAAAAGGGCGAGAGAGAGAGAGAGATGAAAAAGGGCGAGAGAGAGAGAGAGAGAGATGAAAAAGGGCGAGAGAGAGAGAGATGAAAAAGGGCGAGAGAGAGAGAGAGAGAGAGAGATGAAAAAGGGCGAGAGTGAGAGATGAAAAAGGGCGAGAGAGAGAGCGATGAAAAAGGGCGAGAGAGAAAGAGAGAGAGCGATGAAAAAAGGAGAGAGAGAGAAAGAGAGAGAGAGCGATGAAAAAAGGAGAGAGAAAGAGAGAGAGAGAGAGAGAGAAAAGGAGAGAAAGAAAGAGAGAGAGAGAGAGAGAGAGATGAAAAAGGAGAGAGAAAGAGAGATGAAAAAAGGAGGAGAGAGAGAGAGAGAGAGAGAAAGGGGCAGAGGCATAGAGAGAGTAAGGGAGGGAGAGAGAGAGAGGGGGGGGGTAAAGAGAGAGGGAGAGGAGGCAGCGAGAGAGAGAGAGGGAGAGGGTAAGAGAGAGCGAGAGAGAGGAGGCCGAGAGAGAGGGGGGAGCAGAGAGGGGGGGAGCAGAGAGAGGAGGGGGAGGAGGCAGAGCGAGAGAGAGGGGGGGGCAGGCCGAGAGAGAGGGGGGAGGCAGAGGGAGAGGGGGGGTAGGCAGAGAGGGAGGGGGGGGGAGGGCAGGTGGGGGGGGGGGGTTGGGTGGTGGATGTGGTGGGTTGGGGTGGTGGAGAGAGAGAGGGGGGTAGGTACAGAAGGAGGCAGAAGCAGAGACAAACCGTATGGGGGGTGGGGTGGGGGGTGGGGTTGGGGGGGGGGGGGGGGGGTAAAGGGGGGTAAGGTTGTTGGTAAGGGGGTATTTAGGGGGGGGGGTAAGGGTTTGGTTGGGGTGTAGGGGGGGGGAGTTGGGGGTGGGGTTTAATTTGGTAGGTAAGGGGTGTAGGGGGTGGTTGGGGGGGGGAGTATTGAGTTGTGGGGGTTGGGGTGTGGGTTGGGGGGGTGGGGGGTAGGGTTCGATTAAAGAGGATAAGGCTGTTAGGCGGTAAGGCAGAGGTTGGAAAAAGGCAGAGACAAAGGTAAAAGAGCAGTGAGATGAGAGGGCCGGATAAAAAGGCGAGGCGGGCAAAAGGGTGGACGAGGCAGAGGAAGCTGAGGAGGCAGCGAGAGAGGAGTGGAGGAGAGCAGGAGGCAGAGAGCGATGGCCAGTAGGGGAGGCGGAGAGAGGGGGGCAGGCAGAGAGAGCGAGAGAGAGAGAGAGAGAGAGAGAGGGGTAAAGAGAGAGAGAGAATCTCAAACTTAGTACTGAACCTAAACTTTGTTTACTAGGCCTGTTTGACGAAGAAGATTACACTCCCTTTACACACGCAGCAATTCTTAGAGCACTATTCTTAGCCAGAAAACTCATTGCCAGAAAATGGATATCCACAACCCCTCCTACACACAAGGAATGGTTACAATCTGTAAATGACTCTCTTATCAGAGAACAGCTCACATATAAGCATAGAGGAAGCCCCCATAAATTCGAACGCATATGGGACCCATGGTTGGACACACCGGGACTAGCACCACTTAGCTTGGTTCACAACAGAATCCTGGGTGGGAGGAACACCTCAAATAATACATAAAGGTAATTTCTGTGTCACACCCTCGAACATGTCATTATGCACAAAATGAAAAGGAGACGAAACAGAAGTAAGAACTCAAAACAAAACTCACGATCCACTTCCCAATCTCTTTATTATTTTTGAGAGACATTAAAATATTAAAACATAAAAGCACTTTAGGCCTGCGGAGGTCTTTTACAAAATAGTGAATAAAAATAGGGTTACTTAAGCGCTAGTGAGGATTAAAATCAGAGGACCATTAATGTTTTAAGATGGCCAAATGATACAGCTGCAAACCCATAAAAAAGTGTTCCCACACATGAGTGATATGTTAAAAGTACACAAATAAATGTGTGATGGGTGCGCTTATATCAACCTTACAACAGGATTTGATAGACCTGTGTGACACTTGAATTATATGGTATATAAACCGTGAACGTGATGTGTATAAAACCGTGTAGTGCGGTGATTTAAAATTTGTATTTAGACCCCAAACAGGTAATGTTTAAACAAGGGGTTAAATATCAAATCCTGTTTTCATCTATCAAATCCTGTTGTAAGGTTGATATAAGCGCACCCATCACACATTTATTTGTGTACTTTTAACTTTTACAAAATAGGTTGTATATAGTTTTCTTCTCTCTCCCTCTTTTTCTTTTCCTCGTGCTGCGCATAGGTAATGCTCCTCTCCTATTGGGTCAGGAGGGGAAGTCCGACCTCACCACTTCCCGGCCACAGGTTGGACGGGGGAGGCGGGGAAGGCGTATAACTAACATTACACACGTGTCCATAAATACAAAGACCAAATAGGATATGCTCTAGGACATTAAGGACATGATACCTGATAGACAATGCTATATCCTGGATAGACTGGTAGCATCTACAGTAATGCGAATGACTAAGCTAAATGTCCACACTATTTGATTTTGAATGTATAGTCAACCACAAGTGCCTTAGACTGAAACACATCTCGGAAACATTAGAAACGTAAAGTGGTCAACAGTTGTTTTCACATGTTTGTATACCTTACATATTGTGTAACTATGTGCACAGGAATGTCTGTGTTTTTCTGTTTTGTTGTATGTTCTTAAAACTTAATAAAAACTATTTGATTTAAAAAGAGAGAGAGAGGCTGAGAGAGAGAGAAAGAGAGAGGGGGGAGGCAGAGAGAGGGGGGGGTAAAGGGAGAGGGGGAGGGAGAGGGAGGGAGAGAGAGAGAGGGGGGCAGAGAGAGCGATTACATCAATTTAAAAAAACAAAAAATAAACAAAATCGTAAATGCTTTATATTCTGTCAGGGTTTTTAAAAATTCAAATCCACTTGTCTGTGCAATCTATGGAATTAAAAAAAAATATATATATTTATTTTGATTATTTTGACAATATAAATGTAATAATATATACAAAGAATATTTACAAAATGTATGCATGTTTGTATGTCCCACCACAGTATGTATGTATGTATGGCAGGCCACATTATGTATGTATGTATGTCTGTCCTACCACTGTATGCATGAATGCATGCATGGCACGCCACCATAATGTATGCATCCGACCACAGTATGTATGTCCCACCACTATATGTATGCATGTATGTCTGTCCCACCACTGTATGTATGTATGTATGTCCCACCACTGTATGCATGAATGCATGCATGGCACGCCACCATAATGTATGCATCCCACCATAGTATGTATGTATGTATGCATGTATGGCAGGCCACATTATGTATGTCCCACCACTGTATGTATGTATGTCTGTACCACCACTGTATGTATGTATGTATGTATGTATGTATGTATGTCCCACCCATGTATGGCACGCCACATTATGTATGCATCACACCACTGTATGTATGTCCCACCACTGTATGTATGCATGTCCCACCCCTGTATGCATGTATGGCACGCCACATTATGTATGCATCCACAGTATGTATACATGTATGTATGTATGTCCCACCACTGTATGTATGCATGCATGCATGGCACGCCACATTATGTATGTATGTATGTATCTATGTAAAAAAAATAATTACTACATTACCTGAATTCAAAGATGTAGAAGAAAAAAAAAAGAAGTCTTCCAATGCACTGTAATAGCCACTCTTCAGTCGCTGTAAAGGTAATAAAAAAAAATTAAATATATATTATACATATACACACACATGAATATAGATATTGAAAATAAAAAAAATTCAAAACTAATGTAAAATAAAAGTAAAAAATACATTTGTGAAAATAAATATTAAAAGTAATTAACATTTTAATCTTTTAACATACCTGTAAATATATGTATATATATTCTTAGATTTCCCGTCCGTAATCAGAGAAAAATATTATCTACAGAAAAATAAAATAAAAAATTATTTAGACAAAAAATAAATACATTTACATTTAAATATTTCTAATAATTGACAAATATAAAAGTACATTTTATAAAAAAAAAGTTGATGATGAAAATTACAAATTATACAGTGAAAAAAATATTTAAAAAAAAACGGAAGAAAAAACAAAAAAAATAAAAATAAATCTGAAAAAAATACAAAAAAATATAAAAAAAAAATAAGAAAGTATTTTAAACAATTTGGAGTTGAAAAAAATATAAAAAAAAAAACTTTATCAAACTACATAAAGATGATGGAACAAGAACAAGCATTTTATACACAAAAAAAAAAAGGTATATATTACAGCTGGATGGTGAAGGGATATTTAGTTTAACTACTTCTTTTGTATTATAGTCAGCTTCCATTTTGTGTGTCTCTAACATCCATTTTGTGAAGTATGCTCAAGTCCTGCTATTCTAGTTTCGTTTTTCCATAATACTGTAATCTTCTTGTTGAGTTTCATATTCTTGTAAAGCACGTGATATTTTAGAAATAATTAGTTTCACTGTGGGCGTCAGACTGTACTTGTGCGTCTCTGTATATGATTGGATAATCTGTTAAAGGGCGGTACTTTCTGAAAAGCCCTCTTATATTCACACCCAAGAATAAAGAGTTAGATTTGCTCGGAGAGAAACCTGCTGTGTATATGTTTCTTTATCTCAAAGGGCAAATCGCCCAGATCTGGTATCGGATTTAACGGTACACCAAGCAGACAATACCCCTAATCTTGATTTATTTCCTTTCAGATGGCTAACAGTAGAAATGCAGTTGATACAGTAGATATACATTACACAAATATACAATCTAGGTATAATTAGAAACATAATCAGTCTAATTATAACATGTAATAAAGATTACTTACCTTTTGAATGAAGTGCAAGTCCGCAGGTGCTGAGTTTTTCGCGGTCCTCCTTTGTTTGTCCTTGTGCCTCGTGTGCTGGTATCGTAATGGCAAATACAGCAGCTTGCCCATTGTTAAAATGGCGATTTTGGACACGCCCTCGTGACGTGACCGGCGTCTTACGGCCAAAATCTCTCGAGATTTCATGCTGACGGCGTCCCCCGTGGCTTCATGGGAGGAATGCAAAACAGCTCCCAGAGGTCATTGCGGAGCCGGGGGACAGCCAAAAATGCCTACTCCCACGGGAGGACAGACCGGAAGCCAGAGGAAAAATCTGTAAGGTAAGTTAAATATATATATTTTTTTAATGGTCATTGGTGCATCAGCATTGCTAACTGCTTTTAATAAGCTAAAGCATTTTTTTTGAGTACCAAACCGCTTTAAGCTTGATTTTTTGGGGAGCTTAATGTGGCTTAACGTACAAAAAAGACCTTAAAGCGGAAGTAAACCCATCGATTTAACAGTTTAAAAAAAAAAAGGCATGCCGAGAATGCTAACTGCACATTGGCTGTGCTCTCAACCAAACAGTCAAACCATCCAATGGCTGGTGTCATAACGGATCACATGTGCAGCACTGTGGCAGTTGAAGATTAAACAGAGGCAAAGATGGCAGCTTCCTTGGCTGAAAACGATATGGGGGTTTACTTCCACTTTAAATGTTAACAAATTTCCCTGAGACTTCACACAATAGAAGACTCTATACATGCCAACATATTCTGAAAACGTCAGCTCATTTGGTTAATCACACCAAAAGTTATTCACATTAAGCTATATTTTACAATGCTAAAACATTTAATGTGAAAATGGCTTAACCACTTGACGACCGGCGCACGACGATGTACGTTGACAGAATGGCACGGACAGGCATAAGGGCGTACAGGTATGTCCCCTTTAAGATGCCGCCGTGCCATCGGGCGCACACCCGGGCCGGTCGGGACCCCCGTGATGCCGGTCACGGGTCCCGCGGATTCGATGGCCGCGGGGATACCCGCGATCGTCTCACAGGAAGGCTGAACGGGGAGATGCGGAAATAAACAGCATCTCCCCGTTCTGCCTAGCAACTAGTGACGTCGATCTCTGCTCACTGTGATTGGAGCAGAGATCAGCATTCACTAGCTGACAGCCACACCCCCCCACAGTAAGAAACACACCTCTAGGCACACTTAACCCCTACACTGCCACCTAGTGGTTAACCCCCTTCACTGCCAGTGTCATTTACACAGGAATCAATGCATTTAAATAGCATTGATTGCTGTATGAATGACAACGGTCCCAAAAATGTCCGATGTGTCCGCCATAATGTTGCAGTCACAATAAAAATCACTGATCGCCGCCATTACTAATAAAAAAAAATTAATAAAAATGCTATAAAACAATCCCCTATCTTGTAAACGATATAGCTTCTGCGCAAACCAATCAATAATCGCTTAATGCGATATTTTTTTACCAAAAATATGTACAAGAATACGTATCGGCCTAAACTGAGGAAAAAAAATGTTTTTTTTATATATTTTTGGGGGATATTTATTATAGCAAAAAATAAAAAAGAATGCGTTTTTTTCAAAACTGTCGCTCTTTAGCACAAAAAATAAAAACCGCAGGGGCGATCAAATACCACCAAAAGAAAGCTCCATTTGTGAGGAAAAAAGGATGTAAATTTTGTTTGGGAGCCACGTCGCACGACCGCGCAATTGTCAGTTAAAGCGACGCAGTGCCGAATCACAAAAAGGGGCCTGGTCCTTTGGCTGCAAATTGGTCCGGTCTGAAAGTGGTTAATGTAGCTTAACATGTAATAAAGTGCCTAAACCTCCATCAATTGCCCTGAAACTTTGCACAGCCTAAGATCTCAACTTCCCAAACCTATTCAAGAATTCCAGATCATTTGTTAAATCACCC
>CM053029.1:251564987-251640372 GCA_028564925.1 Lithobates sylvaticus | reverse complement strand
CATCGCGATCACGCCGGGGAGGAGGGGGTGCGCACGGAGACAGGATAGCCCCCCAGCTGTGCCGCCCCAGGCCGCTAATTCTAGTCGCAAAGGCGACCTGGCGACCCGGGGATTGTCGAGCCCTGGAGTACTCCACCTAGCCTGTCTCTGCTGGCATCTACATGTAGCTCGTAGGGTTTGGAAGGGTCTGCATAGGCCAAGACCGGAGCAGTAGTAAGGCTCCACTTCAGTTGTCTGAAAGCTTCTTCACATTGTGGAGTCCACTGGTCCTGGATAAACTCTTTCTTCTTCCTGGGCCCCTCTTTCTGTTTTCCTGGCTGGTCTAGGTCTGCACCAGCTTCCTCCTGGTTTTTCAGAAGCTCTGTAAGTGAGTGGGCTATTTTGGCAAACCCTTCCACGAACCTCCTATAGTACGAACAGAAGCCTAGGAATGATCTGAGCTCAGTCACATTTGTAGGTCTGGGCCAAGAAGTGACAGCTTCCAGTTTCTCGGGATCTGTTGCCACTCCCTCTTCAGACACAATGTGTACTAGGTAGTTCACTGAGGGTTGGTAGAATTGGCACTTCTCCATGGAGATCTTCAGGCCTTCATCGTGAAGTCTCTTCAGGACCTTCTCCAGGCGTTCTTCGTGTTCTTCCAACGTTCTCCCAAACACTATGACATCATCCAGGTATACCAGCAGTTCAATCAGGTTTATGTCGCCCACTGTCTTCTCATCAATCTCTGGAAGGTTGCTGGGGCTCCAGACAGACCTTGCGGCATCTGATTGAACTCGAAGAAACCCACAGGGGTGATAAAAGCGGTCTTCTCCCTGTCTTTGGGACACATGGGGATCTGATAGTACCTGCTTTTTAGGTCCAGCACACTGAATCACTTTGCCCCCGACAAGCTCTGTAAGGCATCCTCTATCCGAGGTGTGGTGTACTGGTCAGGAATGGTCCTCCGGTTCAGGGTCCTATAGTCAATGCACAGCCGTAAGGACCCGTTCTTCTTCCTTACCACCACAATTGGAGAGGCGTAAGGGCTCCAGGACTCTCTGCTAATGCCCGTCCTTTTGAGTTCAGCCAGCTGTTCCCTCAAATCTTCAAGATCCCCCAGGGGGATCCGTCTGACTCTCTCCCGAAAAGGTTTGTCCTCTTCCAGCTGAATTCGGTGTGCTGCACTCTTCACCAGCCCCACGTCAAACTCACTTTTAGAGAAAGCGGTCTTCCATCTCAGAAGATGGGCTTTGGCTTTCTCCATCCAGGCAGGAGTAAGAGGTGTATTCTTTGGGTAGAACTCTTCCGGAGGAATCTCTCCGCCTTGTTCTCCCATTGGACCCCACAGTGAGACTGGGGTTGCTGGACTGGCCTGTCCTAACAGTGTTCTGGCTGGAACCCTCACAGGCACAGCTGCTGTGTTGCGGACACTGACTGAAATTCTCCCCTTGCTTCTCTTCCGTGCCTTTGTAGATAACACTTCAGGGATAATCTCCAGGCCTTTATCTTCCTTCTGCCTGTCCGCCTCAAGGACAATGAAGGGGCCAGGCTGTTTCCAACTCAACTTGATGGAAACCCTCAGGCAGACTACCTCACCCGGCTGCACCTCTCTCTTTCCCGCCCAGAAGCCAGATCTTTCCCACTCCTTCTGGTGGGGCCTGCTCTTCTTGCTTAAGGTCCCGATACACCTGGGCTAGCATGGGGTGTATTTTAGTGGGGAAAGTCCTTTCCTGCAGTACAAGCGGGGTAAGTAGTCTTCTCACCAAGTCAGTGTTTGTTCTGATGATCAGGAAACTTTTGTCAGCCCCTGGGGGACGAGGGCACACCATGGCCTAGGTGTCCAAGGTTTCGGCCTCTCCTGCTGTACTTGGGTCGAAAGTGAGCTTGATGGGTAGGTAACCATCATATGGGAAGTTCTGGGTCCCTAATCCCCATATTTCCAGTTCCTCGAGCTTCTGTAATGGCAGGTGCTTGAGATGTTTATCATAAAAGTCCCTGTAGAGCAATGTCACTTGAGCTCCAGTGTCCAGCAGGGCTTTTGTGTATATCCCCTCTATCTGGATAGAGACAATCGGAGAGGGCCCCACTAGCTTAGGAGGAAATCCATAGGAAATGGTACTTTTGGCCTGCTTAGTGGCTTGTACCTTCACACTTGGCTTCTGTGGACCCTTCTTCCTCCTCCGTGGCTTAGCTGCGGTCCCAGGGTTCTGGTGCGTACGGGCTGTTTTGGAGTTAGCTATGGTAGGGCGCCCAGTTGACTCCTTCACTGGGGCCCTCTGAAGTTTTCCGCCGGCTTTTGTCGTTCGGCTTCTGACTCTACCGGACTTGGACACACTTGTCTGTAATGCCCCACTCCTCCATATTTGAAACAGACCTTCTTCTTCATCGGTTTCATAGGGAGTTTAGTGGTAGAGGCCGCCAGGGTCTTGGGTGACGAGACTCCTTCCGTCTTGGGTTCCAACAGCCTAGATATAAACAGAGTCATCATCTCTAGTATTTCCTTCTGTGTCTGAAACTGTTTTGTCCAGTCCAAGACTTGTGGGTAGATGGTGTGTATATGAAACCCACCATCTCTGCTCAGGACTCGCTGTCAGGACACTGGGTTCTCGAGTACCTGAGGGGACATCCAACTGTTGTACTTTGACACTTGTTGTACTGGGAGGTTGAAGTTTCCTCTGCTTCTGATCTCTCTCGATCTCCACCTTGTCTGCCTCATTAATCTTTTCAATGAGCACCTCATCTTGGGTTGAGGGATCTTCCAGGTACTGCTTCAACTGTAGCTTGATATAGTCACTCCTTAGTCCTGTAGTCGCAGACCTCCGGAATTTTTTCTGAACCAGTTCAGCTCCAAAGTTCTCTTCAGAGTCCTCCCCCTTTGATACAGACAGCAGGCGGTCTTTGAGCTCAATGGCTCGGAATAGAACCTTTTGGGGAGTCTCTTCACTACTCTGTGCCATATTTATCAGCTGATGAAATAGTTCAGCTGCATCTTCCTCCTCGTAATAACTTTTTAGTATCCTCTTGAGCTGTATCAGTCAATCCACTTCTCCTCTCCAACATGACCCTGACACTATGCCCCCGTACACACGGTCGGACATTCCAACCACAAAACCTATCTGATTTTTTTCTGACTGATTTTGTCCGAAACTGGTGTTGCATACACGCGGTCAGACAAAGTTGTCGGAAAATCTGATCGTATGACTGGACTACGTTCAGGCTAGTAGCCAATAGCTTTGGTCTCATAATTTGATCTGAGCATGCGTGGCACTTTGTCCGATCGGAATTCTCTACAAACGATCGGACAAAGTCCGATCGGATTTTGTTGTCGGAAAATTTGAGATCCTGCTCTCAAATTTTTTCCATCTGAATTTCCGACGGAAAAAGTCCCACACACGATCGGTTTTTCCGACAATATAATCCGATCGGACCTTTTCCGTCAGATTTTCCGACCATGTGTACAGGGCATATGACCTGGACTAATGGCATGGATTATGGCTTCTCTGATTTCGGACTCCAAATATCCTTTTTGTAGCCCCAACTCAATTTGATGCAGAGGTTTGTGTAGGACAGCTTATCTTTCTGCCCTCTTTCTCCTATCTGGCCATCAATACTGAAGTCTTTCAGGATGGTCACCTCCTGCAGGCGGCTATGAGTGCGCCTCTTCATTACCGACCCAGGTCTGGGCGTTACCTGGCTGTCTTTCTGATCTCTGCATGTGACACTTAATCCATTAATGTGCTCGGCTATCATGCTGGAGGTCTCCTGAAACCTCTCCTGTGTGTCATTGTATTGCCGTTTCAGGTCAGCCAACTGTTGCTCTGACTGTGATTTAGCAGCGGCCCTTTCCTTCTTGTTAAGGGGTTCTATCTGCTTCCGACCGGGACAGTCCTCTCTGGACCTGGTGGGATGTGTCAGGTGGAACTTTGTCCTTTTCTGACATTTTACACTGGTACCTTAAAAGTTTTCAGGGACACTTTTCCTCCATTCTAGTAATGCGTAAGTGCGAGTGGTTCCATAGTCTGGTCTCACTGCAATCACATATGCCTTCCTGCCTGGGGACAATGTCTGAACAATTTCTGTATCCTGTTTCTCTTCCCAGTCTTCTCCTGGGAGTTCAATGGCCACGCTCGTTTCTGAGCGCGCACACTCCCCTTCGCACCACTGGACCATTGTGATAGGGTCCATACTGGCACCAAGGGGGCGGGCTTGTTTGCAGAGTGACAGGATCCTGGACGTGCCCCCACGTGTAGCACTGACCCCCGAAGGAGCTGCTGGTTTGATTTGGGCCTGCACTCTGCTAATAACCCCACTAACTTGACTTAGTCCCCCTGACACAGCTGGTACAATACAATACAATATAATATAACACAGTATACCTGTATTGTCACCTCAGGATCCGCTGGCTCCACCTGCTGGGAGAAAGCCATACTCCACACAACGGGGTACTTAACCAAAGTATATTTTACTGTAAGTACTAGTAAACAGGTGATTACAATAATTGTACTGTCATCCCAACATAGAATGACAGGACAATGAATTTTGATAAAACAATTATAAACAGTGTAACTACCAGGTAGCTCCCCCTACTTTTATAGCCATTGTGAGATCTCATTAACAGTACTCAGTCTTTAGTCTTTGTGTCTTATGCTAGCTATGATAGTTCCTTATAATTTGTAATCCAAGAGGTAAGGTAATTAACGTTGAGTTAAAGATGATCCTGGTGTTTCTTCCGTAACTATAATACAATGCTTGAGATGCAATAGTAAGTAGGCCTTATGCCTGCCTAGTGTCAGTTGCTATACTCCTCATCCGTAGGACTATGGATCCCAGCAAGGTCTGTATATAAGTCTTACTAGGTGCAAAAGTTTAATAAACTGTGGGCTGCAACCCGCTCACCAACTGGATACGATGCTCTGTCTAGTAGCTCTGGTTCGGTATCTGTGGCTTGCTTCAATGATGGCCAAATCCATCACTCCGTTGCGCTCGGATGGGTGGACCAGGTTCTCCGGTACTCAGATGAGTGTCTCTGGATCTTTCCAATTTGGTCACCTTGTCTTTCACACCGCCAGGTCGCTCACACAATCTGTCAGAGGAGCGCTCCGCAATGGCTGTAGGCCGCTTTTTCTGGGAGATCTCACAGGCAGACCACGCGTCCAGAAGACCTAAAATGGCCGCTCTGGGTCCTTTTATGTCCTACCCAGCATGCAGTGCAAGAGAGGGTGTCCATGGGTAGGTCACCTGGCATCCTGGGTAAATAGGTCAACTCTCCAAAGTAAATAAGTCACTTCCTGTAATTAGTTCAGTGCTTTATGATAAAGAAAAGTCATTCCACTATCAGTATTTGGCTGCTAGATGGCGCCAAATACTAAGCCATAGAATTGTCCATAGACTTATATTATAGCATGCTAACATTACATTAGTAGACAAAAATGTCAGCGCTACACAGTATATGCCAAGCCAGGCCCATTTCCCCTACATCAAGCCGAACAGTTGTTTTGTGAACTGAACCTTCCTAAGCTTCCAGAAGGGGCTCACAATGCCCTTAATGCCAACATCTCAGAGGCTGAAGTTCTCTAGGCGATTAAGTTCCGGGCATGGATATGTTTTCAGGCCTAATATATCCACCAACCCCATCCACCACAGGCTGATATATTCTGCTGTCATGTCCTGGACACGCTATGACATGATTATACGTTTCCTACATTTTAATGACAATTCGCTGTGCCCTCCCCGAGATCATCCCAACCACGATAAATTGTATAAAATACGCCCCCCAATAAATTATTTTTCCAACTGATTTGCTGAAGTGTTTGTCCCAGAAGAAAATATTTGTGCCGACGAATCCCTTATCCACTTTACTGGCTGGCTGCAGTTCAGACAATATATTCCCAGCAAGAGGGCCAAGTATGGGTTAAAATTGAATAAACTGTGTGATAGAGCCTTGTACACCCTCCGTGTGTATGAAACCAAAGACTCCCAGCTCCAGCCCCCTAATTGCCCAACATATATCGGAACCAGTGGTACAATTGTCTGGGAGCTGGCATACCCCCTGTACAAAAAAGCATATCATTTATATGTGGACAATTACTACACTAGCTTGCCCCTTTTTTCGTCACCTGTCCCAGAACAAAACCCTGGCCTGTGGTACCTAAAAAAAACAGAAGGGCTTTCCACAAAATTTATTGACAAAAAGGCTACAAAATGGGGAATCTGCATTTATGAGAAATGAGGAACTGTTGGCCATGAGGCGGAGGGACAAGAAAGATGTTCACATCCTCTCTACCATCCACAATGACACCCTTCGGAGAAGACGAGGCCCTGTTGTAAAGCCGAACTGTATCGACGACTATAATCTGTTCATGGGGGGGGGGGGTGGATTTAAATGATCAGATGCTACAACAATATTTGTCAACCCGATAGTCCCGTTAATAGTATAAAAAAAAGTTTAATTTCATCTCTTTCATATGGCCATATTTAATTCATATGTCTGCTACCAAAAAGTCAACCGAAAACCAACCCATCAGCTACTTCAAATATATTGAAGACATTGTTACTGCTCTGATTTACCAGCAAAGACTGGCCCCAGGAAGCATTCGCTATGATATTGTGAGCCGACTTCATGAGCAACATTTTCCCTAAAACATTCCCCCCCACAGAATCCGCAAGAACACGGCAAAAGAAATGTTGTATATGCAGTAGAGGAGGAGTTAGAAGAGATACCAGTTATTATTGTCCCCAAAGCTTCGGGAAGCAGACACTAGTGCTGACATCAGGCCACTGTCCGATACAGGGTCGGACCCATGTTTTTTATGATTCATTTTATTTTGGCTTTTAACTTACAATTCCAATAAATACTACACTATGGAAACGTCATCTGACTCCCGGTGAGCTTTATTTACTACATCTACATCTGGATGGTGCAAGTTGCTGAACAGCCTTCCCCGCAACAAATGGCAGATCTACACTGAGTGTGTGTTTGCTGCTGTAACATCAGAAAGCTTTTCTGGTGAGTGTCCATTTCAAAGGGGTGCGGTGGATGATTCTACACAAACCTCCTGCATCAAATTGAGTTGGGGCTACAAAAAGGATATTTGGAGTCCGAAATCAGAGAAGCCATAATCCATGCCATTAGTCCAGGTCATATGCCCTGTACACACGGTCAGAAAATCTGACGGAAAAGGTCCGATTGGATTATATTGTAGGAAAATCCGATCGTGTGTGGGCTCTGTCGGACTTTTTCCGTCGGAAATTCAGACGGAAAAAATTTGAGAGCAGGATCTCAAATTTTCCGCCAACAAAATCCGATCGGACTTTGTCCGATCGTTTGTAGAGAATTCCGATCGGACAAAGTGCCACGCATACTCAGATCAAATTACGAGACCAAAGCTATTGGCTACTAGCCTGAACATAGTCCAGTCGTACCGAACGAACGTCATCACGTTCCGAACGATTTTCCGACAACTTTGTCCGACCGTGTGTATGCAACACCAGTTTCGGACAAAATCAGTCAGAAAAAATCAGATAGATTTTGTGGTTGGAATGTCCGACCGTGTGTACGGGGGCTTAGTGTCAGGGGCATGTTGGAGAGGAAAAGTAGATTGACTGATACAGCTCAAGAGCATACTCAAAGGTTATTACGAGGAGGAAGATGCCGCTGAACTATTCCATCAGCTGATAAATATGGCACAGAGTAGTGAAGAGACTCCCCAAAACTTTCTATTCCGAGCCATTGAGCTCAAAGACCGCCTGCTGTCTGTATCAAAGGGGGAGGACTCTGAAGAGAACTTTGGAGCTGAACTGGTTCAGAAAAAATTTCGGAGGTCTGCGACTACAGGACTAAGGAGTGACTATATCAAGCTACAGTTGAAGCAGTACCTGGAAGATCCCTCAACCCAAGATGAGGTGCTCATTGAAAAGATTAATGAGGCAGACAAGGTAGAGATCGAGAGAGATCAGAAGCAGAGGAAACTTCAACCTCCCAGTACAACAAGTGTCAAAGTACAACAGTTGGATGTCCCCTCAGGTAGGAGGAGGAAGAAGGGACCACAGAAGCCAAGAGTGAAGGTACAAGCCACTAAGCAGGCCAAAAGTACCATTTCCTATGGATTTCCTCCTAAGCTACCCCTCTGACACGACCACTGCCCCACTGACACAACCACTGCCCCACTGACACGACCACTGCCCCACTGACACCGCCCACTGCCCCACTGACACCTTCCACTAACACGACCACTACCCCACTGACACCGACCACTACCCCACTGACACCGACCACTACCCCACTGACACCGACCACTACCCCACTGACACCGACCACTTACACCACTGACACTGGCCACTTACACCGTCCATTACTCCACTGACACCGACCACTACCCCACTGACACCGCCCACTGCCCCACTGACACCGTCCACTGCCCCACTGCCACCGTCTACTGCCCCACTGACACCGTCTACTGCCCCACTGACACGTCTACTGCCCCACTGACACCGTATACTGCCCCACTGACACTGACTACGTCTACTGCCCCACTGACACTGACTACATCTACTGCCCCACTGACACTGACTACATCTACTGCCCCACTGACACTGACTACGTCTACTGCCCCACTGACTCTGACTACGTCCACTGTCCCACTGACACTGACTACGTCCACTGCCCCACTGACACCGACCACTGACACCAACCACTACCCCGCTGACACCAACCACTACCCCGCTGACACCGACCACTACCCCGCTGACACTGACTCCGTCTACTGCCCCACTGACACCGACCACCCCTTTCCCAAAAGCACTGTGAAAAAATATATTTAAAAAATAAAACCCCACCCTCCCATCATTGTTAGGATAGTACAAAAATAAATTGTAAAAAAAATAAAAAAATTAAATTGCAAAAATTTATAAAAATAAAAATCCACTGGTCCCAAAAAACCTTTTGAAAAAAAAAATTCAAATTGTAAAATAAAAAAATAATCTGACACTGTCCACTATCCTGCATGTACTACCCACCACTGTACACTCCGCATTCCTGTGATTTGCACCGCATTGCTGTTCAGATCACATGCGATGTCTGTGCGCTGTGATTTAAGCCATACAAACTGTATGGCTGAAATCGCATTACATTCGGACCAAACTCGCACAGGACCCTTTTTTTGGTCCGCACCAGAATCGCATGGGTGTTCACACCTATGCGATCCGATTCATGTCCTAACTGTCAGTTCGCAGTCCGATATGCAAGCTGAAATGGGGGTGTCGTTAACATTGTATGACACTCCCCAGCAGTTCGCATATGGCAGTGTGAACTGCCGTGCGAGTCGGATGTGATGTGGGAACCCGCAGTGGATTTGCAGGGTTCCCAAATGGCAGCCTTGGTGGGAGCAGTCAGGTGACATTTGTAGGCTGTATGCTTTGAGGCACAGTTCTCACTGGTGCGATGGGAGAACCCTGCAAATCCACTGCGGTTCCCACATCGCATCCGACTCGCACGGCAGTTCACACTGACATATGCGAACTGCTGGGGAGTGTCATACAATGTTAACGACACAATATAAAAAGATGAATAATATTCGTCGCTAAAAAAAATACTGTAAAATAAATGCGAGCAAGCACTCAAGGTAAAATTCAAAATAATTCCTCAAAGTAACAGATAAGACAAATAGTGCTGCGCAAAAAATAAATCTAAATAAAAATGTCCATATAAGAATCCGAGCTGGTGAAAGTGAAAAAGGAAGCTAACATCAAATAGGGCTGACAGGACTGACGACACTCAGTGTTCCCTCCACCACATAGAAAGATGGCCCCTCACCTCCAGGATTCGACCTGAAACAGGTCACACAGCTTTGTAAATAATAACCAGGGTGTCAAAGATCCTCCGTTTGTCCCATAGGGTTAAATTCCTCTTAGTTCCATAATGAGAATCATGTATAACCTCTTCGCACCTGGAATATAGCCGAAAGACAGCTGCAGCGCGGACGCTCTCTGCTGGGAGGACGTCCCTGGACGTCCTGTTGTTTACTTCCCTAATCCCTCCTGAGAGCGCGCATCGGGGAAGTTCTGTGCTGGCCGTGTCCGTCGGACACAGCCGGTCACAGATCGCTGTAAACAGCCAATCACAGCGGCCGTTTACAGAGAGATCAGCGTGTCCAACGAGAGATGATCTCATATGGAAACATATGAGATCATCTGTCAGCGCCGCTCTCTCTCCTCACACAGACAGCGTGTGAGGAGAGAGAGATGAACGGCTGCAGCAGCCGTAAGTAAAAAAACACGAAATGTGCGATCTGTGTCCCCATCCACCTGTCCCCATCTGTGTCCCCATCCACCTGTCCCCATCTGTGTCTCCATCCACCTGTCCCCATCTGTGTCCCCATCCATCTGTTCCCATCTGTGTCCCCAGTGCACCTGTCCCCAGTGCCATCTGCCAGTGCCATCTGTCATCAGTGCCATATCAGTGTCACGTGTCATCAGTGCCACATATTAGTGCCATCTGTCATCAGTGCCACGTATCAGTGCCACCTGTCAGTGTCACGTGCCATCTTTTATCAGTGTCACGTGTCATCAATGCCACGTATCAGTGCCATCTGTCATCAGTGTCACGTGTCATCAGTGCCACATGTCGGTGCCATGTGTCATCAGTGCCACCTGTCAGTGTCACGTGCCATCTGTTATCAGTGTCACGTGTCATCAATGCCACGTATCAGTGCCATCTGTCATCAGTGTCACGTGTCATCAGTGCCACATGTCGGTGCCATCTGTCATCAGTGCCACATATTAGTGCCATCTCTCATCAGTGCCACGTATTAGTGCCACGTATTAGTGCCATCTGTCACCAGTACCACATATTAGTGCCATCTGTCAGTGTCACATGTCATCAGTGCCCCGTATTAGTGCCGTCTGTCATCAGTGTCACGTGTCATCAGTGCCCCATACTAGTGCCACCTGTCACCAGTGCCACATCAGTGTCACATGTCATCAGTGCCACGTATCAGTGCCACCTGTCATCAGTGCCACGTCAGTGTCATGTGTCATTGTCCTGGTGCTCCAGGGCCTATAAAAGTGTAATAGGTAATCAACAAGTTAGATGTGTAATTTATGCTCCTAGAACACGTGATGGCGCTTCCTGCATGTTGGGCCTCTCTAAGTGGCCAGGCTGTGTAAAAGTCCCACATATGTGGTATCGTAATACTCAGGAGGAGTAGCAGAATTTATTTTGGGGTGTCATTTGTGGTATACACATTCCATGTGAGAGAAATAACCTATTAGAATGACAATTTTGTGGAAAAAAAATAAAAAATAAAAAAATAATTCATTTTGCAAAGAATTGTGGGAAAAAATGACAATATCAAAACGCTCACCATGCCTCTTACTAAATACCTTGGAATGTCTACTTTCAAAAAAGGGGTCATTTGGGGGGTATTTGCACTTTCCTGGCTTGTTCGGGTCACAAGAAATGAGATAGGCCACCAGTGCATCAGATGTGATCAATTTTGTATAATTTGCACCACAGCTTGTAGAGTCTGTAACTTTCACAAAGACCAAATAATATCCACTAATTTGGGTTATTTTTACCAAAGATATGTGGCAGTATAAATTGTGGCCAAAATTTATGAAGAAAAATTAATAAGTTGCTAAATTTTATCACAGAAACAAAGAAAATGCGTTTTTTTTTTCAAAATTTTCGGTCTTTTTTCATTTATAGCGCAAAAAATGAAAAACCCAGAGGTGATCAAATACCACCAAAAGAAAGCTCTATTTGTGGGAAAAAAAGGACAAAAAATTCATTTGGGTACAGTATTGCATGACTGAGTAATTGTCATTCAAAGTGTGAGAGCACCAAAAGCTGAAAATTGGTCTGGGCAGGAAGGGTGTTTAAGTGCCCAGTAAGCAAGTGGTTGAAAACAGAAAGGAAGAGGGATCTAGTGCTCTCTGTTTTGAATGATTTATTGGCCACACAATATAAATAGAAATTTACTCACAAAGAAATGCAGACAGAGAACGAATGCTGTATCCTGCCAATGCAATGGCCGCGGGTGACGTCATGCGCAGACACCTGACCCCCGTACGCGTTACGTCCATGGGCGGGACTTCATCAGCGTGGGGCAGAGTCTACGCCAACGGCCCGCATGTTATTTATAACCATGGCAACCCCCATAGACCTATCAGCATGTTAGACGTAGCAGCAAATCACTGCTACGATCAAAGAGCGGAAGTGCGCTCGGACGTCATGCATAACAATAGTAAACATAGTTTAAACCGGCTGTGGGGGAGATATAAATAATAAAAATTATAAAGTGACACAGTGCATAATGAACAATCCCTGGTGAGCAGCATTATCTCTCGTCTACCAGGAAACATTTCTCATGGTTTAAAACTGGATAGATAAAATTAACTGCTAGCAACACCTAAGGGACAAATCTAATATTAAAGGGGCACTCTCCCTCATCAAACAATAAACATTAAAAAATTGACATCAATCCGCGGCTTAATTGCATTGGTGGACACTTACAATAAATACATAAATAAGACAAATATAATTGATATTATCATAGAATATACTGCACAATAATTAAGAAAATAAAAATAAAAAACACTAATGGTAATAAAATAATTTTCATTAATAAGAAATCTTATAATAAAATTCAAAACCCTAAAAAGGATTTTAAAACCCAAATTTTATATAAAGCATTAAGATAAAATTGTAGATAAAATACCGAAAAAAATTGATTTACAAAAAGAATTTAATTCAAAATTAAAAAAAGAAATTTAATATAGGCTGAACACTATCTATTGGAAATAAAACAATTAAGATCAAAGTCCACGTTCATACCAGCAGGGGCCATAACCTTGGTTTCGAAAATCCAATAGGATTCTCTCTGGCTCAGCTGTCTAATAAAGTGTCCTCCTCGCCAATGTCGAGAGACTTTCTCAATTTCCCCAAATTTTAGACACTTGGGGTCTCTATTGTGGCATTTTCTAAAATGCCTGGAGACACTGTGCTTTTAATATTACCAATATGTTCGCCTATTCCGACATGAAGTGCTCCGGAGGTGCGACCCACATATTGTAATCCGCAGTCACACTCGAGCATGTATACCACCCCTTCTGAGGCACAGGTAATAAGATTTTTAATCTTATATTGCTTCCCTGTTACAGTGGCAGTGAAATCTTTGCGTTTTTTTATGTTTTTGCAAGCGTGTTTACATGTGGCACACCTCCCACAACCATAAAAACCAGAAAGGAAGTTAAAAATCCTATTGTCAGCAACTTTGGGTGGATCAATGACACCAGGGGCCAAACAATCACGCAGGGATGGGGACTTACGGTAAATAAAAGCAGGTAGATCGACTTTCAAAAACCCGATCGGCTTTCAAAATCGGCCAATGTTTAGTCATGATCCTCTCAAATTTTTTGTGCTGAATACTATAATCGAGAACAATTTTAAAACAAGAGGATTTATCAACATTCTCATTAGAGACTATTTTGTCTGCTTTTATTATATATCTCCTATCGGTGAGTCTCACTTTCTCTATCTCAGAGTTGATGACAGATTGTGTATATCCTTTTTGCACAAAGCGACTAGATAAAATTTCAGATTGTGCTAAGAATTCTTCCTTGTTTTTAAATTTAAACATGGGATCACTATTGAGTAATAGGTAAGTATCACGGTCACTGAGCAGCCTAGTCATTTCTTCATGATAATACATTTTACTTAATACTACTAGGCCCCCCCCCCTTGTCCGCTGGACGTATAACAGCGGACAAGGGGGGGGGCCTAGTAGTATTAAGTAAAACTTATTATCATGAAGAAATGACTAGGCTGCTCAGTGACCGTGATACTTACTTATTACTCAATAGTGATCCCATGTTTAAATTTAAAAACAATTTATATTCCCTGATCCAAGATGGTAAACAAAAAGGAATTCTAACTATTAAAGAGTCATCTTATCTTGATCCTTTGCATTGTAGGACCCCAATTATTTACTTTTTGCCCAAGTTGCACAAAAATCCCGAAATACCTCCGGGTCGTCCGATAGGCAATGGTATTGACTCTGTAACCTCCCGGTTGGGACAGTATCTCGATTTTTTTCTTGCAACCGTTAGTGGTAAAAACAAAGGCCTACTTGCGTGATACTAAGCAAATCATTCAAATCTTGGACAGTTTGACATGTACCTCACAGTGTATTTTAATTACAGCTAACGTTGGATCACTGTATACCATTATTGACCATGACCAGGCTTTGACATCAGTTCAGTGGGCGTTGGAAACTACTGACCTCTCTACTGAACATATAGCATTCCTTCTTGAAAGTTTAAAGTTTTGCTTATTAAATAATTATTTTTGGTTCAATAGAGATTTTTTCCTACAAATACGTGGTGTAGCTATGGGCGCTCGCTTTGCTCCCAGTGTGGCCAATCTCTTTATGGCCCACTGGGAGGAAGAAGCTATTTTTGAGGACTGCCCACCTCAACTGATATGTTATAAAAGATATATTGATGATCTTATCATGATTTAGGATGGGGATACGCCTAGCTTACAGCTGTTTATCAATAGACTTAACAGCAATACCAAAAATATCCAGCTAACCTGGAACATAGACCATCAACAGGTTACATTCCTGGATTTAGAAATTTTCAAGAAAGAGGATCTATTCCATACGAGAAACCACTTCAAAACCACTGACCGGAATGTGTATATTCTCTCGGTAGTTGTCATCACAGATCTTGGCTGTGCAATATAACCAGAGGACAGTTCATATGTCTCTGACGTAATTGCAAGGCCGAGGAAGAATTCTTAGCACAATCTGAAATTTTATCTAGTCGCTTTGTGCAAAAAGGATATACACAATCTGTCATCAACTTTGACATAGAGAAAGTGAGACTCAGCGATAGGAGATCGATAATAGCAGACAAAATTGTTTCTAATGAGAATGTTGATAAATCCTCTGGTTTTAAAATTGTTCTCGATTATAGTATTCAGCACAAAAAATTTGAGAGGATCATGACTAAACATTGGCCGATTTTGAAAGCTGATCGGGTTTTGGGTTCAGCTTTACCCGATCGACCTGCTTTTATTTACCGTAAGGCCCCATCCCTGCGTGATTGTTTGGCCCCTGGTGTCATTGATCCACCCAAAGTTGCTGACAATAGGCTTTTTAACTTCCTTTCTGGTTTTTATGGTTGTGGGAGGTGTGCCACATGTAAACACGCTTGCAAAAACATAAAAAAAAGCAAAGATTTCACTGCCACTGTAACAGGGAAGCAATATAAGATTAAAAATCTTATTACCTGTGCCTCAGAAGGGGTGGTATACATGCTCGAGTGTGACTGCAGATTACAATATGTGGGTCGCACCTCCAGAGCACTTCATGTCAGAATAGGCGAACATATTGGTAATATTAAAAGGGGGGTAAAAACGCACAGTGTCTCCAGGCATTTTAGAAAATGCCACAATAGAGACCCCAAGTGTCTAAAATTTTTGGGGATTGAGAAAGTCTCTCGACATTGGCGAGGAGGACACTTTATTAGACAGCTGAGCCAGAGAGAATCCTATTGGATTTTCGAAAACCAAGGTTATGTCCCCTGCTGGTATGAACGTGGACTTTGATCTTAATTGTTTTATTTCCAATAGATAGTGTTCAGCCTATATTAAATTTCTTTTTTTAATTTTGAATTAAACTCTTTTTGTAAATCAATTTTTTTCGGTATTTTATCTACAATTTTATCTTAATGCTTTATATAAAATTTGGGTTTTAAATTTAAAAATTTTATTATAAGATTTCTTATTAATGAAAATAATTTTATTACCATTAGTGGTTTTTAATTTTATTTTCTTAATTATTGTGCAGTATATTCTATGATAATATCAATTATATTTGTCTTATTTATGTATTTATTGTAAGTGTCCACCAATGCAATTAAGCCGCGGATTGATGTCAATTTTTTAATGTTTATTGTTTGATGAGGGAGAGTGCCCCTTTAATATTAGATTTGTCCCTTAGGTGTTGCTAGCAGTTAATTTTATCTATCCCGTTTTAAACCATGAGAAATGTTTCCTGGTAGACGAGAGATAATGCTGCTCACCAGGGATTGTTCATTATGCACTGTGTCACTTTATAATTTTTATTATTTATATCTCCCCCACAGCCGGTTTAAACTATGTTTACTATTGTTATGCATGACGTCCGAGCGCACTTCCGCTCTTTGATCGTAGCAGTGATTTGCTGCTACGTCTAACATGCTGATAGGTCTATGGGGGTTGCCATGGTTATAAATAACATGCGGGCCGTCGGCGTAGACTCTGCCCCACGCTGATGAAGTCCCGCGTACGGGGGTCAGGTATCTGCGCATGACGTCACCCGCGGCCATTGCATTGGCAGGATACAGCATTCGTTCTCTGTCTGCATGTCTGCATATGAGTGCTTTCTTTGTAAGTAAATTAACTGACAGTTAGGAAATGAATCGGATCGCATAGGTGTGAACACCCATGCGATTCTGGTGCGGACCAAAAAAAGGGTCCTGTGCGAGTTTAGTCGGAATGCAGTGCGATATCACACATACTATCTGTATGGCTAAAATCACACTGCACGGACATTGCATGTGATTTGCACTGCAGTGCGGTGGGAATTGCTTGTAAACTGGCCCTCAGCTCATTCAGCCTTACTGGGTGTAATTATAAAAAGTGAGAAATACACCCCTCCCCCATATAACAAATCCTGGTGATGGAAAGGAATGTTGCAACTGTGATCAGGTGACCTCAGACACACACACTGCACTATAACAATCATCAGATCACTGGATGTTCTACTCTGCCCAGCTCTGACTACATACATGTCCCCTAAATCACTTGTCTGTCTATATTCTTTTTGCTGTTCACTGCATCCCATGATGAGAAACATCCAGTCAAAACACAGTAAAGGCAGCCAATCCTGGGAGAGCGGGAGGGGAGGGGAGGAGAGGGGGATGTGAATTGTGAACTTTTTACACAGGATGTGCCTTTCTCAGGCTAGTGCACAAGAGATGTAAATCACCTGTCACTCACAGCAAGGGGGAGATTTTGACAAAGTTTTCAAGACTTTGTCAAGATTTCTCTAACTGAACAATAAGAGGATTGCTCAGGCCTCGAGTAAATCGGTGTGGCAAGACTGGGCTCAAATGAAAGAAAATCTTATTCTCTACATTATGACATAAAAAAATAATAAAAAAATTTGGGTTTACATCCACTTTAAGTCGAGATAATGCATCGGCTGCGCCCTCGTGATTCGCACTGATAAACACTCTCAGGACATGAAACCTGGCCATGTCAAAACCTACGCATGAAGGACATAATGAGAAGGGACCCTAAACTACCTTAATAATGTGTCTGACCAAACCATCCGTAAGAAAACAAATAAAAAAAAACACTGAGCTCCCTGACCAACCGGTCCCCATGTGACTGTTAGTGCCAGCATTGGGCAAATAATGGACATTGCTGAAGTATGCGAAAACTGGGGCAAACGGAAAAACTCCCGGGGGCCAACTACACACATCCAAAGATGTCCAAGTCAGCGGCGTCTGAAACACTCGAGAGACCTGCTCGTTGATTGTGGAATGAGCATGGAGATGCTATTCCAGTCACATAGGAACTGGTCCCATGTGATGACTTTGGCCCGGAACTTCTACTTTGAGGGCAGCCAAGGGGACATTAGCTCAGAGCTGAGAGAGACTGCAGATCCCTGGGTGATGATCAGGGTCTTCTATCCTCTTCTAAAAATCGCAAGTGACGCGATGACCTGTGAACCCCGTAAATGATTTGTGTGTTTACTCTTTCACCTCTTCTCGTTCCTATGTACTTCAATGCACTCTTGGTACATTTAGCCAGGAATTCTGAGATTCTTCTTCATAGCAAGCAAATGGAGAAGGGTTCTTATGTCGCTTTCAAACCAAGTGAGTGGAGAAAAGCCCTGGAAGATCCCAAGCCTGGGGGGGGGGGGGGGGGGGGGGGGGTCTTTAATAGGAAAGCTTGTTTTTGAAGCTGGTAAAAATCTTTTTATCCCATTTTAATATTTTATTGGTTTTAAGAGGAAGAAAGGCATACACTTTATCAACATCAAATATAACATATAAAAATTTACAATCAATAGTAAAAAATAGTGCGCAAATCAACCTTGATCTATATAGATCTTGCGTGAAATAAATAAATAAATATGTTCCGATCTGTGCTAAATAAATAAATTCCGTGCTCCAAAAATTATAAATGTGCAAAAAACAATGCACTAATTAAGCCACAGGTACCAATTCAATGTAATTGAATACCATTAGCAGACCTCAAAAAATCCACTCGCCTGCTCGCATTTTGCGAGTGGATTTTGAGGTCTCGCGAGTCTAGGATCGGAGGGGAGGAGAGCCGCTGCCGCCGCCTGTTTGAATAGAGAGGCAGGGGAACATAACAGCTTTCGTTTGAATAGATGTGTTCCCCGCCGCGCGCCGTCATATACAGCCCCTCCCCCTTGTCCGGGGGAACTTTGATAGACAGACAGATCACCTGACCCAGGATTGGACAGGTGATCTGTCTATCAAAGGGACTCGGACAAGGGGGAGGGGCTGTATATGATGGCGCGTGGCGGAGAACACATCTATTCAAACGAAAGCTGTTATGTTCCCCTGCCTCTCTAATTAAACAGGCGGCTGCGGCTCTCCTCCCCTGCACAGGTAGGCTGCATTGGGGACACCTGCTGCACTGGGGGGGGTACACCTGCTGCACTGGGGGGGACACCTGCTGCCAGGGCTGATCCTAGGGTCACAGACGCCTGGGTGCAGAAATATTTCTGGCGCCCCCACATGGGCATGGTCATCTTACTAACGCCTCCCCTTTACAAATGTTTCTATGGCTATGACTCAAGCACAGAGATGCTCCCCTAAGAAGTCTTAATTACCCTGGGATCCTCCCATGATCTTTTAACAATAAAGAAAATGAGTACACTAATGGGACCTGGAGGGGGGTCTCTCTAATGCACACAGAGACTGCAGACATAGTACAAGAGATGGTCAGAGACTGCAGACATAGTACAAGAGATGGTCAGAGACTGCAGACATACTACAAGAGATGGTCAGAGACTGCAGACATAGTACAGGAGATGATCAGAGACTGCAGACATAGTACAGGAGATGGTCAGAGACTGCAGACATGGCACAGGAGATGGTCAGAGACTGCAGACATGGTACAGTAGATGGTCAGAGACTGCAGACATAGTATAGGAGATGGTCAGAAACTGCAGACATAGTACAGGAGAGGGTCAGAGACTGCAGACATAGTACAGGAGATAATCAGAGACTGCAGACATAATACAGGAGATGATCAGAGACTGCAGACATAGTACAGGAGATGATCAGAGACTGCAGACATAGTACAGGAGATGATCAGAGACAGCAGACACACTACAGGAGATGGTCAGAGACTGCAGTTCCTAAGGATGGCAGTAGATAATGACCGACCAGCCCTCTCACCAGACCCGGTGGTACAGCAACATCAGTTCTTCTGATCAGGAGTCAGCTCACTCTGGGTTGCCCGTGGCGACTCCGCTGGGTAGTGCTCAGATCTGTATTCTGGCAATGACTCCATTCCTTTCTTCACCAGGGATGGCGCAAGGCTGTGTGGCTTTCCCTCTGGTGGCACAGGGCAGTGGGATTCTCTTTCTGATGGCGTCCCCTCAGCACTGTCCTCTCCCTGGAGTCCTGGGTGTACTTCCCCGAAAGTTTTCCCGGGCTCCTGGTGCTCTCTCTCTCTCTCCCCCTCTCTTATTCAGCTGAGAATGCTGTGTGGGTAGCAGTTTCTGGGTCACAATTTGGCCACCAGTCCTCTGGACTACATGTCCCACAATCCTCTTCTCTTCCGCTCCAAGTGCGCTTAAATGAGCATATTTCTAATATAATAGCGGGGTTTCCGAAACATTCCGTTTCGAAGCACTATTTGACACACCATAACAAAAATCGATCCAAGACTCTTTTTCTTGGGATTGATAAGTTTAGGCCCAACTGGCGAGGCAGTTCCCTAGTCAGAGAAATTTCAAAACTCGAAATGTCTTGGATACACCGCCTAAAATGTTATTCACCATATGGACTTAATATAGATACGGATGTCAATGCTTTTATCGATAATTCCTGATATTGTTTTTTGTTTGGTTTCATTATTCACACTTAATCTGATATGCGGGAGTTGGTTTCACTTTAGTTAGGGGTTAACTTATATTAATTTCATTATTTTTTATTATATACATTTTTTTCTTCACATATAATTTTTATTATCTTCTTCTTCACACATATTTTTTCACTAAAATATATTTTTATATATATTTTTTTATTTATTTTTTACCACATGATATTCATATTTCTTGTCACTACATGACTTATACTCTTTAAATGATATATACACTCCTTCCTTCGCGAGTGGGGTTGTCACACTTATTCACCTTTCTGCCGCTTATTGGTGCAGAGATATGTCATTACATATATCACTCTTATCACTATGTTGGTCTATTGTATAACATATTGTATTATCAGATAGATATTTAATTCTATTACGTTACTACATATGCCACTTCAGGTTCTGAACACGCATCATATTCACTTTTTTAGAATACATTTTAGTATTTGTTATAAAATATACAGTATCACCAATCCCCCTATTATATGTTTACATACACCAATTGGACTTGGATTACATTCACTTTCTTTGATATTAATACAGCCATGCATTGATCCATATCCCTAGACCATCCATCAAATATTTTTCATCATCATATATTTGGAGGTCCAAATCTGTGACTACAGTAATTTAGGTGCAATACTCTAATCTGCACTGAGTTATGTGGCCCCTGATTTATGCCATGGGCAGTATGTCTCCTACTATGGGTTGCTCGTTCCGTTTATACACTCACTAGGGAAACCATATTTCACCTTATTGTTCCCCTTATATTTTTATATTCCTTTTTAAATTGTATATTATTGTTTGGCTATTATCCCCTCTACATCCATGTCTAATAACATAGGCATGAATTAATCCTATTACGCCCTCAGTCAAAATGGCGAATGCGGTCTCTGCACAATAGGATGCCGTGGGGTGGGGGCCGTTGAGTCTGCCCGCAGCGTATGTCCATAGCGCATGCGCCATATGACGACGATGTGACGTTCACTGTGTCCCTAGGTAACACGCCTGGTGTGACGTGTTGTTTACTCGCCGCAGTTCAGTTGCGTCGCGGCGTCGGTTCACCCTGCCCACATTGAGCGACCATACACTGAGTATGGCGAATTCTAACGACGTGGTTTAAACTGCGCCGGAGCGCAGTCACGCTGCAGTGACTCTCCGCTCCACCCACATCGAGCTAATGTAAACAATGGAATGCTAATCCTCATACAACCAATTCATTCAGGTATGACCAACAGTTTAAGCCCCCCTATATCATCGTAGTGGAAGTGTGGCTACGTTAGTATTGTGGTTCCACCTGCCCATATGTTGTGATTACACCATTGGTTCCATCATACATTTGATCTCTTAGACTTAATGTTCTAATCACAGGTCTCCTAGACATGACGTTTTGGCTACTGATTGCTAGACTTCCATAAACACCATACATACCCCCACTTTATCACTATCATTGTATATGATTATTATTTGGTTTTTCGTTTTTTTTACCTTTTAGTCAGTAAGGGATGATTGCCAGCATTAAAGATGGCGGACAGAGCCTCACCCCTGCACATCAGAATGAGGCTGAGACTATTTAATGGTGATTTGTCACAGCGTTGCCCGTTCCCCATTGAGAAAGACACATTTGTCGAAACTGGTCTGGGAGGGCACGCAGTGACGCCACCATACTACTGAGAGGAGGACGGGCTCCTACATTTGCCGGCCGGCACTTTTTTACATGCACCATAGCATTTGAATAAATGTAAGTGCTTTCTATTTTTGTTTTAATAAATTGTTTTATCGGATTCACGCTATGGGCTTCCTTTTTTCCTCTACTTCCCATATGGACCCCATGTGAACAAGTGTCTCCTTATACCCATGCCATTTGGAGTATCGATTGTCGCCCTATAGTAACAGGAAGAATCGCATCCTTTGGTCGTCCAACTTATTAGCTGAGCCTTCTTACCTTGGCTTTCCGGTAAGCAGCCACTTTTTAAGGGTGTCGGGCACTGTGTTCAACACTATTGCCATTCACAAGTCACCGGGTGCCTCTTCCGTTTACTTCAGAACACCAGGATCATCTCCTCCACCATTATTTCTTTATGTCTTCTCCCGGAGATTGGGGAATAGTTTGCCTTTGTCCCTATTTCTATGCCTAGGACTTTGTGCTACCAGAGACTGTCAGTCCAAGGGGACATTAGTGTTTTCTGTGGACAGTACAAGTTATTGTTTAGGACAATATTTTGCGTATTATTCCATATTGACCAGATCATATGGTGATTAATGTATGCTTTCTCTTTTTTTGGCGCAGCTTTCTTTCTTTATAATCCTCTTCTCTGCTCCCTTTTTATTGTATTTCTTCCCTGGCCAATATGAAGGAGGGAGAAGAAACATAGCGGGCAGCTGACCTGGCAAGCGCCGCTCACTAGTACAGCAGTGCAAGGAGGAGAGGGAGGGGGGGTCTAAGAGCCCGCAGCTGCTCTCTCTCCACTCAGACACGGGCGCTCCAATATCCGGCTGCTTCGCTCTCCTCCTCTGACAGGAGGAAGGAGGGGGATGGGCAGTAAACACAGAGAGCCCTCTTCCCGTTTATAACAGGGATGGCGGTGGCACAGTCTCTCCTCCCCTGATCCGCTCCTGCGTACCTCCCAACTTTTAAAGTTGAGAATGAGGGACATTCTGGGGATAGAGTGACCTGTGTCACACGCAGCTTATATCAAAGTGCCCATCAGAGCCCCCCCACAGCAGGTGTCCCCATCAGAGCCCCCTCCACAGCAGGTATACCCCATCAGACCCCCCCACAGCAGGTGTCCCCCATCAGAGATCCCCCACAGCAGGTGTCCCCATCAAAGCCCCCGCCACAGCAGGTGTCCCCCATCAGAGCCCCCTCCACAGCAGGTATACCCCATCAGAGCCCCCCCCACAGCAGGTGTCCCCCATCAGAGATCCCCCACAGCAGGTGTCCACCATCAGAACCCCCCCACAGCAGGTGTCCACCATCAGAACCCCCCCACAGCAGGTATCCCCCATCAGAGCCCCCCAGCAAGTGTCCCCCATCAGAGCTCCCCCTAGCAGGTATCCCCCATCAGAGCCCCCCACAGTAGGTGTCCCCCATCAGAGCCCCCCACAGTAGGTGTCCCCCATCAGAGCCCCCCCCCCCACAGCAGGTGTCCCCCATCAGAGCCCCCCCACAGCAGGTGTCCCCCATCAGAGCTCCCCCACAGCAGGTGTCCCCCATCAGAGCCCCCCACAGCAGGAGTCCCCCATCAGAGCCCCCCCACAGCAGCTGTCCCCCATCAGAGCCCCCCCACAGCAGGTGTTCCCCATCAGAGCCCCCCCACAGCAGGTGTCCCCCCATCAGAGCCCCCCCACAGCAGGTGTCCCCATAGATCAGTACCTGTTCAATAGATCCCTGTAGCTCGGGCGCGCTGAGAGCAGAAGCACCATGCACGTTGCAGGGGGGCGGGGCATACGTGCCATCTTTGGTTACTAGTAGGGCGGCACTCAAACAGAATTTCTGAGAGTGCACTGGATGATTGGCAGCAGCTCCGGCCAACCCAGAAGAGAAGAGCCGACACATGCAGAGGGGGCAGGGCAGACCAGAGACTGCTCCACGTGCAATGGACAGAAAGATTAGTGGAGTCTAGTACCAGAACGTGTTCCGGTACTAGGCTCCACAGCAGTGCTCAGACAGCACAGTTTCTGGGGACATCGGGAGCGATATGCGCTCTTGTCAGTTGCCGGCGGGATGGGGAACCGCAGCACCCGCTACATGCGCTCCACCTCCGCCTCTGGACACAGATGAGGAGGAGGGAGGGGAGCAGAACTCTGGAGCTTCGGCGCCCCACCTCTGCGGCGCCTGGGTGCGTAGCACCCCGCGCACCCTGCCTAGGATCGGCCCTGCCTGCTGCACTGGGGGGGGACACAGGCTGCACTGGGGGGGACACCTGCACTGGGGGGGGACACCTGCTGCACTGGGGGGGGGCACAGGCTGCACTGGGGGGGACACAGGCTGCACTGGGGGGGGACACAGGCTGCACTGGGGGGGGGGGACACAGGCTGCACTGGGGGGGGACACAGGCTGCACTGGGGGGGACACAGGCTGCACTGGGGGGGGCACAGGCTGCACTGGGGGGGACACAGGCTGGACTGGGGGGGGCACAGGCTGGACTGGGGGACACATGCGGCTGGACTGGGGGGACACATGCGGCTGGACTGGGGGACACATGCTGCACAGGGAGGGACACAAGCTGCACTGGGGGGGTCACAAGCTGCACTGGGGGGGGTCACAAGCTGCACTGGGGGGGACACTGGGGACACACTGGGGACACAGGCTGCACTGGGGGGGACACAGGCTGCACTGGGGGGGGGACACAGGCTGCACTGGGGGGGGGACACAGGCTGCACTGGGGGGGACACAGGCTGGACTGGGGGGGGGACACAGGCTGGACTGGGGGACACATGCGGCTGGACTGGGGGGACACATGCGGCTGGACTGGGGGGACACATGCGGCTGGACTGGGGGGACACATGCGGCTGGACTGGAGGGACACATGCGGCTGGACTGGGGGGACACATGCGGCTGGACTGGGGGGACACATGCGGCTGGACTGGGGGGACACATGCGGCTGGACTGGGGGGCACATGCTGCACAGGGGGGGACACATGCTGCACAGGGGGGGTCACAAGCTGCACTGGGGGGGACACAAGCTGCACTGAGGGGGACACAACCTGCACTGGGGGGGACACTGGGGACACACTGGGGACACAGGCTGCACTTGGGGGGACACAGTCTGCACTGGGGGGGGGCACAGGCTGGCTGCATTGGTGGACAAAGTTGTTGTTAATATTTATTTTTACAACTTAATTCTGCATAAATCATTTCATGAGATCATTTATGAGGGCGTGTTTAGGGGCGGGATTAGGGGCGGGGCAGGGTAGGGGTTGGGCGGGGCAACTGGTGGCGAGTAACCCTTGAGGCCTGGCTAGTAGCTCAGGACTTGAAATTTTGAGCCCTGCCATTAGTGTGACATTAGCATAACAATAGAGTGAGTAAATCTAATTGAGTTAATTAATTAGATGCATGCTTAATTACACAAATCCCAGCAATTGTGGGATTTGTGTAATTAAGCACGCATCTAATTAATTAATTTAGATATGTTTTCAGATATTTCCCTAGTTTTTGCCGGGATGTCCAAACCAAATCCTCCATAAGGTTCAATTGTTCTACTCTTTTAAACCACAATCCTACCGTTCGTAGTTGTGTCTGTTTCCAGGTGTGTGGAATACATGCTTTGGCTGCATTCAGCAGGTGACATAGAATAGATTGCTTATATGATTTAACTGGGATTTTAGTATTTTGTAATAGGAAGAAAGATGGATCCTCGAATCTCCTAATCGCTAAATTTTTGAGCAATTCTCCGGACTGCCTTCCAAAAGTTCTCTATTTTAGGGCAGGACCAGAAAATGTGCATTAATGTCCCCTCCTTCCCCCCGCAGAGCCAGCAATTATCTGATACCTCCGGGTAGCATCTATTTAGAAATGCCGGGGTGCAATACCACCGAGATAGAATCTTAAAATTTGTCTCCTGCATTCATATGCAGATTGACGACTCAATTGTATTGTATATTATATTAGTACACTGCTCTTCCGTAAAGGTTCGATCCAAATCTCTCTCCCACCCCCTAAAAAAGGGCAACCTAAGGTCCTCCGAGGGTACAACCAGTAGCGCATACGTTTTAGAGAGAGTTTGATACAGTACACCGCTTCCGTTACAATATCCCGCAAAGATTGTTAAAGTGCGCTCATACCTACTTGGTGGGATTCAAGTATTTAAAAAGTGTCTCCGCTGTACCGCCCGCCAAATATCCAAATGATATGGTAAAGGTCCTTTTGTCAATGAAAATATCATGGGCCATGTTCCCCCTGTTAAAAAATGAAAGGGCCTGGAAGATCCCTTGGTATATCAGTACCATGAATTTTCCCTTCCTCAGACCGGTTCAAACTGGGGATTCCCCAGTATTGGAAACAATGGTGAGGTTATTGCTGATACCCCAGCAGAAGTCTTTTTAGACGAAACGCGTCGGGTCTCTCAGCTTTATTGCCTACTGCGTTTTTTTACTTGATTTTACTTGAACAGCTCCATTTCATTGTACCTTTTTGCTGGATGCTTGTTCTTTTATAATAAAAGTGAACCCTTGCATTTGGGTTTTACACGATGAGGAGTCCCTCTTCTGTTTTTTCTCTCTATCTATGGTGAACCTGACCGATGAGCATTGATCCAACTATATCGATCCAGTTGCTATCCTATTCGGTCGGTGAGTATCCGTTAAGGACCCTGAGACGTTCCAGCCCATACTCCCATCTCTCTACAACTTATTCCACACCTTTGGCACCTGGAGGTAGTCATATAAGCTGTTCCCGACCTTCCACTTCTGGTGAGTTGGTCCACCACATATGGTAAGCGCTTACGATTTCTTCCCTTCTGGTTGCATTGTTGCCCTTTGATGAGAGGATTCAACATCTGAACCATATTACCGCCATTACTCTGCTTCGTACCATTTGGACTTTATGATACAGTTCATTTTACTTGAAATATAGTTTGATGTTTCTGTTTGTCCACAAACCAACAATATCAGGACTGTTTACTGAGGCTCTTTATTATAATTTTTTTCACTGAATAAGTTTTTTTTTTCACTGAATAAGTGTATTGTGGTGTATATAGACCATTTACTGTTTCATCTGCTCATTAGATAAGTGGCAGCTTTTGATAAGAACACAGATGAGATGTGGATTATCTTGACATACCTATTGTGCTCTAGCCCCCTTGTTTTTCAGCAGTTTGTATTCAGTCTGCCCTCAGTATCCGAGACACAATAATATTGATTTTTTATATACCTATTGCCAATGCAACTTCATGTATTTGATTACATAATAGACCTAACACTATTGTTTTGAGACACGTTTTTAGAGATTGTTAGTCTACACTAGTTTACTTTAACCAGTTAACCAGTTTTTTGCTAATCTCACTAAACACCTGCAGATGGTGTGGAAAACTTGGTAGTGTATCCACATGTTTGGTTCATCAGACTTGGAGGTACACCACACCCTCATTTACTTAGAGGACCAGGTGTTCACCATCCTTTTAACCTAAATTGGTTATTATTATAACAACATTCTGAACAGCAAACTGGTGGTTGTTGATCTTTCCAGTCTATAACCATTGCTGCACAGAGACATTTTTAGCGCTACACTGATACACACTTTCATCCTTTCACAATTTTGTCATATTGTAGTGTTGGCCGCTTTTGTTTTGTTCACTTTTGGGCGCTGCTTTTTCCTTCCTTTTATTCGTTATTGCTGATAGTTTACCCTTAGAGAAGAGCCCAAAGCCCATCTTTAGGGTGGGTCCTATCAAGGGATGTGCCTTCATAGGAGTCGGAAGGACTTCATAACACCAAGCGGCTCGTTGCAGTAAAGCACTTCTCTGAGCCTGCTCCAGGCCGGGCCATATCTTCCCATCCCCATGTCTACTCCAATCAATCAGGCGGCTTAATAAAGCCGCTTGGTAATATTTGTATAAGTCTGGTACAGCTAGTCCACCCTTTTGTTTGGGTATAGTCAACAGGGTTCTGCTAATCCTCGGGTGTTTATTTGCCCAAATAAATCTAGCAAGAGGGAGTGTATCTGTTTTAAATAATATTTAGGTATAGCAATGGGTAGTGCTTGAAATAAATACAGAAATGTAGGCAGAATATTCATTTTAATAATATTACACCTCCCAAACCAGGAGTGAAATCCTCTCTGCCACCTCTCCAAAAGAACTCACACTTTATGTAATATTGGTGGAAAATTGAGATTGTATGTATGGGAAAGGTTTGCTGGGTTAAAAGTTCCCAGGTATTTGAAAGCTTGATCTGACCATTTAAATGTATAACTTGACTTCAGTGTTCCTAATGTCATTAGATATCCCAACTCCCATTGCTTCCGAGTTTTATAAGTTGACCTTAAAGTCTGATACTGAACCATATGTCTCTATTTCTTGAAGAAGGTTAGGTAAGGATACTATCGGATTAGTCAATGAAAACATCATATCATCTGCGTACGCCAAAGTTTTATACTGCATACCTCCTATTGATAAACCCCCTATATCTGGGTTTGACTGGATCCTACACATTAATGGCTCTAATGACAAAACAAATAATATTGGGAACAGTGGACATCCCTGTCTAGTTCCATTCATAGCTCTAAAAAGCTGAGACAGCACCCCATTCACCTTAACCTGAGCCGATGGTTGTGTATAGATTGAAATCTATCTAATCATATTACTACCCATTCCTACTTGTCTTAGCACTGCAAACATAAACTGCCAGTTGATACGATCGAAAGCTTTCTCTGCATCTGTTCCCAGGAATAAAGATGTAATTTTGGAAGTGTTAGCTATATGGATTAGATTCCTGATCGTGTTATCTCATTCTTCCCGTGTCTGGACAAACCCTACTTGGGAGGGAGGGTAAGTACTGTTGGCGCTGCATTGCCAAGATCTTAGAAAAAAGCTTCAGATCCGCGTTTAAAAGGGATAGCGGTCTATAACTCCCACATTGTGATGGGTCCTTACCTTCCTTAGGTAAGATCGTAATCAAGGCTTTCAGGTATTCCATATGAAACATATCTAAATCTCCCAATCCGTTATACATTTTAACCAAAAAAGGTCCTAAAATAGGAAAGAGTAGCTTATAATATTGAGCGGTAAAACCATCTGGGCCAGGGGCCTTCCCTAACTTTGCCAAATTCACCGCTTCTTGAACCTCCTCCAATGTGATTGGTTTTTCCAATTCCTGCTGCGCAGTAGCCGCCAGGCTGGGCATTCCAGAAGTTGCACATATTCCTCCACCGCAGTCTGATTTTGGA
This sequence comes from Lithobates sylvaticus, assembly GCA_028564925.1. NCBI lineage: Eukaryota > Metazoa > Chordata > Amphibia > Anura > Ranidae > Lithobates > Lithobates sylvaticus. Next base: position 251,611,318 of record CM053029.1, on the reverse strand, counting down.
GGTTCGGGTGTAAATTGTACAAAGCTGAATATTTGCCAGCAAATATTTTTCACCATCAGTTCCCATAATCATTGGGACATAAGTCCTTAATTGCTGTTCCTTCTGAGAATCAGGGAGTTGTTTACCGCATTTATTCCCATACTCATAGCTCTGAATTTTTCCTACTTGTATTGCTCTTCTAGCTTTATACCAGATTAAATCTATGATCTGTCTGCGCGTTGCCAAAAGATCCCGTTCCACAATTAATTCAATGTAAAAAAAAGAAAATTGTCATTTGAAAAAATGACAACAGAAAAATGTAATTATTGTCGCATGTTTTTTCACCTTAATGCATAGAATGCATTAAGTGAGCATTTTTTTACTTTTACAACCCCTTTTAATCAAGCTGGTAAAAATCTTAAATAGCGAAAGACGTTATGACATTGGATGTTTGATATTTTGCTGATCTGGTTCATAGTGCATGCAGATGCAAATGTCAGTGTTTCAAAGCTCATTTGCTGCTTATCCTAAATATATAGTATAAATGCTTGAATATCCATAGCCTAGCCAAATGTTCACTTAAAATAAAAATAAAACTAATTTTTGGAAGGTCAATAGTGCTAGTCCAGTTTATGAATTCTGTCATGCCTTAAAATTAACATGCATTAGGAAAGTTGGCTATGCATGTGTGACTGAGACTTATATTTAAAGGTATTATAAAGGTGAATGTAATTACCGTATTTATCAGCGTATAACGCGCAGGCGTTTAACATGCACCTTCATTTTAAGAGGGAAGTTTCAGGAAAGAAACTTACATTTTAAATAAAGAACTTTGAAGCAAAATAAGGGTCAGTGCCCATTAATGCAGCCTGATCAGTGCCCATCTGCAGCCTCTCCATTGCCCATTAATGCAGCCTGATCAGTGCCCATCTGCAGCCTCTCTATTGCCCATCAATGCAGCCTGATTTGTGCTCATCTCCAACCTCTCTATTGCCCATCAATACAGCTTGATTAGTGCCCATCTGCAGCATCTCTATTGCCCATCAATGCAGCCTGATTAGTGCCCATCAGCACAGCCTCACCATTGCCGGATTACACAGATGGATCTTCTGCTTACTTGGCACTAGTCACACACAATCCCGCCTCCTGGACGGCTCATAAGATAGACAGTACACCGGTCCAATGCCGGGACATATGATGTGTAGCCTATGAGCCGTCCAGGAGGCGAGACTGTGTGTGACTGAACACAGAATAAACAGGAGATCCATCTGTGTAATCCGGCGGCGCTCGCCTCTTCCCCCCCGAGGCAGCCAGGTAAATATCAGCATATAACACCACCCCATAATTTTCCCTCTACTGTATTTTCATAAATACGGTATATATGAAGCTGATAACTTTAATGGATGTTTTTCTTTTTTTTTCCAGATGGCTCCCAAGATGCAACCTAAATCTAAAATTATTTCCATTATTCCACAACCTCGAGGGAACCGAGCTGTTAAAGCCACCTTTCTTTTTATTTTTGTATGCCTTATCATTTTGTACTTTTATGGAAGTAACAATTACACTGGTAGTCAAGTTGTCTATGGCATGGCAATTCATTTCATAATCTCTCAAGCTTGGGAGTTTATTGTCAGTCTCTCTGAATTTTCTGAAGAGATCACTCATGTGCATACCAGGTAGTCACAGTAAATGATGCAGTAGTTATTATTTTTTACATTACAGAATGGAAATCATTTAATTAGTTTCTGTGGCATGCTAGTGTAGTCATGAAATACCACATTTGGTCGGTGTGGTCTGGTCAGTCGTCGGTGGCAACCCCCCCCCCCCCGGACAGCTGGGACATCAAAGCCCCGCACTTACCCCCTCTAGAAATCGGGTGGGCAGTGTGTCCGGTGACTTTCTTCCTCCTCCTGTGGTGTGGACCCCTTCTCCTCCTCGGCATCCAATAGGTTCGCCTAACCTTTCAGCCAATCGGGAAATGGGTATCAGACCCGCCCTTCCTGATTGGCAAAGGGAAAATTCAGTGTTAGAAAAGCGAATATTAATTCGCTTTTCTAACACACCTGGATGGTCTCTGAGCACAATGCTCTGCGCTCTGAGTCCACCCTATTTTGAACCCTTTTAAAACCTATGGCTCTAATCAGGTGCTTAAAAAAAAAACAGCCGCTGTAATTCATGTGCCCGGCGTCCTGAAAGGGGCCGGACGCATGAATAGGGGGTGGCCGTGATGGCTGTGGACCAATTCATGCTATGCATGAATCTATCCATTAACCATATAGGGGGTAGGCGTGGATAGAGGGGGCGGCGCCTGTGTGCCCTTAATGGACAGGCCGCCCCTGGTTTAAAGAATATGCAAGTCTGTGCAGGGAAAACATTCCTTGGCACCCAAGGCAAAGATACTCCCGCCCTAAGATCAAATAAATGGAGCTGGGCCAGAGCTGGGAGCAGAAATTACAGTTGTAAGATTACTACATTATGGTCCATGGAAAACTGAATGGGATGGTTAAGGTGCTGCAGTATTAGTTGATATTTTAGTAAATTATTAATAAAAGCCAGAATCTGGCAGCAGTAACAAATAGCTGACATTAGATGATTGACACAGGTTTTTGAAGAAAGTAAACTCTAGGCTGGTTATAATACTACTTTCTGCAGAAAGGGAAAGGACAAGGAAACAGTAGTAATAGAAAGACATCAGGTTAGTAAGCACAAATCCTCTCCTGCCTCAATCCCTACCAGCACAAGTCCCCCCAAGTTCCCCCTCCTAGCACAACCACCCTTTTAAATTCCACTTCCACAGCACAAATTATTTCCCTGCCAAAATTTCAACTCCTGGCACAAATAATATATCCCCCCACCCCCCCACCCCAATTTCCTCTCCTAGCACAAATTCTTTCTTCCACCAAATCCCCCCAGCACGGTCTAGCCTGCAGATTTATTTTTGTGCATTACTTACCTCCTTGCTGCAATGGTTCTGCTAGATCTGTCCGCCTTGCCAGATCTGTCTGCCTTGCCTGAGCAACTTCACAGTTCTCTGAGCTCCCGTTTGCTACTACTTGTGTATCCTGTGTCTGACTACTCATGTACCGATGGGCTCGTCTACCATCTGTGCTTGTCTGCTTCCCGTCCTGACCTCAGCTTGTCTCCTGGTCTTCCTATTGTCTCCTGCTGTTTGTACTCTTAGACTCCACACCCTGGGGAACCACAAGTTGGCGATCCACAAGCGCTCATTACCACAGACACTTGACACCCCAAATCTCACTCTCCAGCACAAATCCCTCCCCCTCCAAACCCTCCATTAGCAATCCAGCCCCCTTCTTAATTTCACTCTCCTAGAAAAAAAATCCACTTTTCCCCCCCAAATTCCACCTCCCCAGCACAAATTATTCCTCCCAAATTTCATCTCTTAGCATAAATCCCACCTCCCAAAACCCCCCTTCTAGTACCAATCTTCTCACCCCAGCACCAATCTAAATTACCCCCCCCCCCAGATCAGTCTGTCCCCCAGTGTAATCCTCAATTAATTTACAGACCTCAAATACAGCGCAGCTTGAGAGATTTTCTTCCTCCCAGGCTCCTCCTTTTGTGTGTGTGTCGTGTGACCAGTGAGAGCCTAAGAGGAATCCAGGGGAAGCTTCTCTTGGCTCTGGAAACAGGCAGCTGCAGCTGGCAGGGAGAGACGCTAGCTGCAGCAGCGACTGCCAGGGATTATGGCATTTGAGACCTAGGGCACCTCACAGCAGATATGGGGCACCTCCCCGATGCTAGTGGGTGCCCGATGCTAGTGGGTGCCTCTGGTCATACTTCCCTACTCTACCTGAACCTAGAAAAAAAGCTTTTACGTTGACATATACTTTAAGCATTACTGAAAGGGTTTATTGTTGGTAAACTAGTAGGGATATTTCTGTCAAGCAATAAAAGTCCTTACCCTCTTGCCTTTTTTAAAGTTTTTTTTTTTTCATCAGTAGAAATCCCTTTATTGGTAATTCTACCTCGCAGCTGTGTCATGCCGCGTACACACGAGCGGAATTCTCATCGGAAAAGCCTTGGATGGTTTTTCTGATGGAATTCCGCTCAAGCTTGTGTTGCCTACACACGGTCACACCAAATTCCGACCGTCAAGAACGCGGTGACGTACAACACTATGATGAGCCGCGAAAATGAAGTTCAATGCTTCCGAGCATGTGTCCAATTGTTTCCAAGCATGCGTCAGAATTTTGCACGTCGGAATTGCCACAGACGATCGGAATTTCCGATGGAAACTTTTACACGGCATCAGTGTTTTTTGCACTAGGAGTAAATAGGAGGTGAGTTCACTAATGATTTAGAGTCAATGCAGAGTTCAGGCATGATCAGGGATCAGAAATTATACTATATACATTATAAACTTGATAGGTCAGAATTTCCGATGGAAACAGTCCGATGGGAGCTTTTCATCGGATTTTTCCGACCGTGTGTATGCCCATCGGTCTTTTTCTGTCGGAATTTCCAACGGACTTTGGATTGAGAACCTGTTCTTAATTTTTCCGACTGAAAACCTTTCTATCGGATTTTCCGTTCGTGTGTATGCAATTCCGACACGCAAAATTCCGACGCATGCTCGGAAACTATTCGACGCATGCTCAGAAGCATTAAACTTCCCTTTTTATAGTACATTTGAACGTGTTGTATGCCGTGGTGTTATTGACCGTCGGAATTTGGTGTGACCGCGTGTAGGCAAGACAGTTTGAGGGAAATTCTGTCGGAATACCGACAGGAAAACCATCAGAGCTTTTTCCGACGAGAATTCCGACCGTGTGTACGCGGCATAAGTCTCATACATCAAGCACTATAGCAAAGTGGGCACTAAAGAAACTGTCTGTACAAGTGGAAAATGCATGTGTACAGAGGCCATTTCAATTGCACAAAATATGTTTAAATTTTTTTTTAGTACAACTGCCTTAAAATTTATAGAAACCTTAGAGTGTTTGCATGTTTGTAAATTTAATTAGTAAAAATAATATATAAGTATCTTTTATTTTCTTAGGTATAATGGAGAATACCTGAGAGCACTTAAAGCAAGCTTCTGTATGAGAAACGTATATATTTTCATTTTTACCAGTGCTTTTTGCTATATCTTTTATGATGAAGATCTGTTGCAGCGATTCTCTTGTGTGATTAACCTGGTCATGCTGTTCCTATGTCATTTGTTGTGCAGACTTTTTGGGCTTCAGGTATGGCAAGCAAAACATTTATGTTTGTAATAACTGAAAACTGTAGGATACAATTATTGTTTATTAATTATTTTCCAGCTATATAATAATGAATCTTGTGATATTCATATCTACTCATTCTCATGTTTAACCCTTTCACAACCAAATGTAATTGATGATTTGATACCCAAGAAAAATTTGGCAGCATCAGCATGTATTGGTTAAGTTGACAATAACTCTATAATTAATAAAGTAAAAGTAAATGTAGCGCTACCTTCAAAGTTCTATAAAACAAATATGCTGATAAAGTAAAAGTGCTTATTCTAGAAGTGCAATCACAGATAAGTGCAAACAGCAGATAAATTCATGAAAAAAGAAAGAAAGAAAAAAACTAAAATTTTATATCATTTTAGAGTAAAAATTAACACTCCAATATCTGACACAGTCTGAAATACATGAAAAAATGTTCAGTGAATAGGAATATATCAATAAATGTTCATTAGGAAAGTAAAATTAAAGAGTTCGTTTTAATAAGTTGTGTACATACAAAAGAATCCCAGTTGATAGAAGAATGTGAGACAAACTGAATGATGATCCAAGTGCAAAATGAACACAACAACAACAGCTATGTGTCCTAGCAGCAGGGCCAGATTAACATAGGGGATATTGGAGCTGCAGCTCCAGGCCCCTTCCCTTAAGATAGAAAGAAAAAAAAAGATAGGCCCATTTGTAAAAAAAAATAAAAATAAAATAAAATCACAAAAAAAGTTGATCGGCAACCAGTGGTAGCTGAAGCTGAAGACCTACCCCACCACTGGTCAAAATGTGGGACTCCTATCATCTATGGTTCCGGAGATATGGGGGTTCCTTGCGCAGCCTGTCAGAAGCTACATACAGAGCAGCCAGTTTAAATACAAGCTGGCACACTCTGTTTGCAGCAGACTGAGAGGATGAGCTCACAGTGCCTCTGTGAGCTCATCCTCTCAGTCTGCTGCAAACAGAGCTCACTTCTTGTCAGAGGCACTGAGCTCAATGGACAGCTTGGAGCCTGCAGAGTTTGACAGGCAGCACCGCCTATAAAAATCGCCTTTTCATTTCAATGGGGCCACTCTGCAACTGCAGGCCAAACTCGCTTGCAGTAGCAGCATAGTCCAACAATGTAAAACTACCATTCAGCAATGTAAAAAAACAAGGAGTGGCAGTAGCACCTCGTGAATGCCTGTCAGCTGCTGCTATACCACTCGTTGAAACGCAATCCACCACAGATCACTTTTCAGAGGGCAGTAAGCATTACCGCAAATGTGAAAGAAACTTGAAACGCATCATCCATTTCACACTCCCCACCAACCAGGTCACTCCACATCCACTTCCCATGTTAGCCACCTCCCAGTTACTCCCGCCACCCGCTAATTGATATCCCTCCATGACCACCTCACGCCCCCCTGCTGACAGACCTATCTCCCCAGCCTGTCCCCACACACCCTCTCACCTGCTGACCTGTGGATGGGGAAATCAATCCCACAGTGTTGTGCAAATAAATGAACCGCGCTAGAGATAAGAACCAATCTAAAAAAGGCGGCTGCTAAAAGTGGGATACACACACATAGATGGGGATTGTATAAAGCTCCCACAGTGTTATTGTGTTCAAGCAGTGGGGAGCCTTCGCTACCGACAGAATACAATGATCAGTGTTGCTAACTATAGCTGGCAGCACTGATTATTTTGGGAAAAACCTGACAGGCTGGTTGTACTCGAGTCGATTTAATAGATTGACTTGTGTACAACCAGCTAGCCCATACATGGCTGGTCTCTGCTTAATTGCCTTAATTTCAATCCATGTATGGCCCGCTTAAAGAGGAAGTAAAGTCAAATAAAAAAAAAAAAAAATGACACCCTGCAAGGCAAAGGCATAATGAGCTAGTATGCATAGCATACTAGCTCATTATGAATTACTTACCTGAGATCGAAGCCCCCGCAGCGGTCATTGGCTACCCCCTCCGTCGCCGACATGATACCCAGAGTGACTTCCGGGTATCGCGGCTCTGGCGATGTGATTGGCCGGAGCCGCAATGACGTCACTCCGGCGCATGCGCGCGGGAGCCGTCATTGACGGCATGTTCGGCTTCACTTGCGGCACGCTCAGTGCGGCACAATTAGTGCGCCTGCGCCATTGTCTACGGCGCGCATGCGCTATAGACATCGGTGCCCGGTTTTTGGAAAATATCTCCTTAACGGTGTAGGTTAAGGAGATATTTCTTGGACCTACAGGTAAGCCTTAATCTAGGCTTAACTGTAGGTCAAAGTGGTCTGTAAGGGTTTACAACCACTTTAAACACTACGTTGTCCCTAAACATCCTTCCACAAACCTTTACATTTTTCTTTCATCCTCCTCACCTGTACATAGTGCCCACTATCATACCCTCCACACCCCTCTCCTGTACATACTGTCCACTGTTATACCCTCCACACTCCTCTCCTATACATGTTGCTCCTTGTCATACCCCCCACAATCCTCTCCTGTACATACTGCCCGCTGTTATACCTGCCACAATCCTCTCTTGTACATAGTGCCCGCTGTCATACCTGCCACATTCCTCTCCTGTACATATTGCTCACTGTCATACACTCCACACTCCTGTCCTGTACATAATGCCCACTGTCATACCCTCCACACTCTTCTCCTGTAAATACTGCCCACTGTCATACCCTCCACACTCTTCTCCTGTACATACTCTCCACACTCTTCTCCTGTACATACTGCCTATTGTCATACCCTCCACACTCTTCTCCTGTACATACTGCCCACTGTCATACCCCCCACACTCCTCTCTTGTACATAGTGCCCACTGCCATACCCTCCACACTCCTCTCCTGTACATACTGCCCACTGGCATACCCTCCACACCCCTCTGCTGTGCATACTGCCCACTGTCATACCCTGCACACTCATCTCCTGTACATAGTGCCCACTGTTATTCCATCCATACTCCTCCCCTATGCCTCTTACCCACAAAAACAGTTCTTTAAAATTATATTGAATATCCTCAATGTTACCAGCTCTAGAATGGGCACACGTTTGTTAGTTCAACTAAAAGAAAACTTCTCAGTCCTCATATTTGTTCTGCCCATTATTAGTACTCATTTAATTTTGGGATTACTACTGTGATGTATAAAGGAACATAGGGGATGTCAGCTACTCTAAATATACCACTGGTAAAAAAAAAGGGTCCCTGAAAATAATTTTGAAATGTTGGCAACTATGCACCTGGTCACTGCCCAAGGGCCACCGGGTCAGTAGGGGGCTCCAAGAGAGGCTCCTGGGATCCTGTGATATTAAAGCGGTAGTAACAGTACTACTTTTTAGAGGCCCTGAGGTAGGTTATGCCATAATGTACTAGTATGCACAGCATATTAGCACATTACGGTACACTTACCTGTCAGATTGAGCCCTCCAGCACTGCGCTGTGATCAATCCGGCTGTTCCTGGGCGCTTCTATCTAAACCCGGTCTTCCTTCCAGGTTCTGTGCCTTCAGTCACTTGCCTTGGCCAGGCAGCTTTGCTGTCACTCTCACGCATGCTCATGCGCATCCTCTCTCTCATCCCCCCTCACCTCTCTCATATCCCCTCCCTCTATTTAATTTAATTTGTTATAACAAAAAATTGTTTGCATATTTATTTATTTATTATAAAAAGCCCTACCAAAATCCTCAGCACCAGGCCCATGATGTTCTTAATCTGGCCCTGCCTAGCAGCTCACATCAGGTAAAGACTGCAAAGGTACAGGTACAGACAAGAAGATGAGAGTGAGAGGTGAGTCAGGAGGAAGTAGAAAGGAGACATTGCTGGAAGTGGCAGCAGAGGAGGGCCCTTACTGAGTAGAGGGAGAGGAAGATGTATGACGGTCCATTGAGAGAGTTACTGATCATCTAACTTGCCTTACATATCCTATCCTGAATTTGAGATTGGATGAGCGGAGGTTACACAGTGACCTGTAGCAAGATTTCATACACCAAAAAGCGCTGCTAGACCTTTGTGGTCTTTACCTGAGTTGAGCTGCAAAAACACACTGGGTGGACTCTGGATGGTGCAAGGGATTGTCACCACACAGTTCCTTAAAACAGACTCGCTAATTTCACTTTATTAATGAACATTTATTGATATATTCCTATTCACTGACTTTTTCTTTCTTTTTTCATGAATTTATCTGCTGTTTGCACTTATCTTATAGATAGCACTTCTAGTAATAAGCACTTTTATCAGCATATTTATTTTATAGAACTTTGAAGGTAGCGCCGCATTTACTTTTACTTTATTACTATTACATGTGGGGAAATGCACAGAGTATTGGCGGCTGCCTTGGCTTTGTTTATTGGTTTGTGCACAATTATTTATTTGAGATCTCTTTGATTAATTTTAATAAAATTGCTGTATTTTCAGTTTAGGCTGACAAATTTGCAAATATTTAGGAGTATTTAAACTAGAATTGGTGGGGGGGGGGGGGGGGGGGGGAGAATTAGAATATCATGGGGCAGAAAAGTTACTCAGGGGTCAGATGTTAATGGGGGAGGATGGGGGGAAGGTTATTGCAGGTAAAATTCAGGAGTTTTCCATGTTACACACAAATATTAGCAATTATAGTACTGTTTGTAATACTAAAAAAGATGCTCAAAACACAAGTGAAAAAAAAACGAAGTTACTTACGGTAACGTTCTTTCCGGGAGTCTTTCAGGACAGCCACCTGAGAGACCTTGGCTCCTCCCCTCTGTAGGAAACACCTGCGCCAGCTTGCTATAAATTTCCTCCTCCCCTGCTGCTCCTCAGTTCTTTAAAGAGCACCTCCAGTTTGCTGGGGAGACACAAGAACATATGATACACATATAATCATTTTATATCACATTTCCTGTAAGGAAACCTTATGCTTTGATATACATTTGGGTGGGTACCCGGCTGTCCTGAAAGACTCCCGGAAAGAACGTTAAGTAACTTTGTTTTTCCCTTATCGTCTTTCAGGACAGCCACCTGAGAGGATAACCGAGCACTTAACCTTAGGGCGGGACCACAGCTTGTAAGACCTTACGTCCAAAGGTCTGATCTTTAGCTGACCATAGGTCCACTCTATAGTGTCTTACAAAAGTCTTACAAAAGTGGCAAAACTGGACCATGTTGCCGCTTTACAAATCTGTTCCGGCGTTGCTCCAGCTCTCTCTGCCTGTGACGCTGCCATTGCCCTTGTGGAGTGTGCCCTGATTCCTTCTGGGATCTGCATACCCCCTAGCTTGTAAGCCTGTTCTATGGCTTCTCTTAGCCATCTGGCTATTGTACTCCTTGAAGCCTTGTGCCCTTGCCTGGCTCCAGTGTATAAATTAAATAAAGACTCCATCTTTCTAATTGTCTTTGTTGCCTCTAAATAATGCAAGATGCATCTCCTGACATCTAAATTATGAAATTTCACTTCTTTCTCCTTAGAAGGATTTGGGCAAAATGATGGTAATACAATTTCTTGACCCCTGTGAAACTTTGAGGCCACTTTAGGTAGAAACCCCGGATCCATTTTGAAGATTATACAGTCCGGGAAGATCTGGCAGAAGGGGGGTCTGATAGATAGGGCTCCCATCTCACAGACCCTTTTGGCTGTTGTAATTGCCACTAAGAAGATTGCTTTAAGCGTCAGCATCTTCAGGCTACAATCCTTTATAGTCTGCAACACTTTTTTTTTTTATAATTTATTCTTTATTAAATTTTTCACATATACAAGGTCGAAAAATAAAAAGAAAAAAGGCACAATACATAACAGGGAATTCTTCATTACATGACTTCCCCTCAGCTCTATATATTTTTATCTCACTATTATATACCATACACTAGTGTTCCATTTTGCACCTAGGGGGTCGCTCAGTAGGTCTCTCTTCCTTTTCCTCATAGTGTCCCTTTCCCTCCCCTTTCTTTTTCTTTAAACTGCAATCTCAGATGAATTCATTTTAATTAGCCAAGGGTTCCACATTCTGTTAAATTCTTTAACATTACCCCTCTTTATATATACCGCCTTTTCTCTATACAGATTCTCATTTATTATCCCAATCCAGTTATCCACTGTAGGTGGCTCCTTTGCTTGCCATTTACCTGCAATTAGTTTTCTCGCTTGGAATAAACATCTCAGGACTGCCATAGTTTTACTCTTGCTCTCTTCCCTTTCTTCTCTATATCCTAGTATGCACTCTTTGGGTTCCAACTCAAGTTTAATTCCAAATATCGTACTTATGCTGTTAGTCACTCCCTTCCAGTAATGGACCAGTTTGGGGCACCTCCACAACATGTGGATGAGGTCTCCTGTTTTTTGACATCTGGGACAGTTATCATCGGCCCTTCTGCCAAAACTAAACAGCCGCTTGGGGGTATAGTATGCTCTATTGATCAACATCAAATGCGATATTCTCTGCGGAGGAGATACTGACACCTTTGACCCCTTCTCCAAGATTCTCCTCCACTGTATATCCGTTATTGATCCAACATCTTTTTCCCATTTTACTTTTACCTTTTCCAGTCTCCCCCTTAAATCTATTTCCTGTCCCAGATATTCATATAACCCTGATATCAGCCCTTTAGTTGATCCTATCTGCGAGATCTTTTGGAAGAGGGGCATTTTTTGCCATATTAATGGTTGTTCCGAAAATTGAGCCCTAAGAGCATGTTCCATTTGTAGATATGAAAAAAGAGAACAATGTGATACATTAAACTCTCGCCTCAAATCCACAAATTTTTTCAGTGTGTTACCTCTATATAGATGACTCAATTTCCTAATCCCGTTTTTTTCCCAGTCCCCAATTTTACCTATCAAGTAGATCTCTTTGAGGTTTTTATTATTCCACAGGGGTGTTTGGTCAATCATCCCTTTATAATGTAGTTGTTTTTTAACAGTTGTCCAAATTTTTCCCACCATTTTTGTGGTGGGATATTCATGACCCAGTGAGCCCGCCTCTAGTGCTTCTATTAATGTATCATGGCCCGCTCCCACCAGCATTAGTTCCAAATTCGGGGTGCCTCCACCCTGTACCCCACAGCCCAACAGTTGCTGAAGCTGAGCCGCCATAAAATAGCGCTCCGGGTGTGGCACCGCAAGGCCCCCCTCTTTCACTGGGAGCTGTAGGGTACCTAGCGGTATCCTGGCCTGACCCCCTTTCCAGATAAGTTCCCTGAAAAGGGTTTCGATTTTCCGGAACCATCTCCTGCATATCCACACCGGAGAATTGTGTAGCACATACAGGAGCTGTGGCATCCAGATCATCTTTATGAGAGCACATCGACCCGCAACTGACAAGGGGAGATGTTTCCAGACTGCTATCTTCTTTTTAAACTTGGTTAAGAGTGGCACTAGATTAAACCTCACGAATTGATTAGGATCATTCGTCAGGACTACTCCCAGGTATTTCAAAGCATTGACTACCTCCAATTGTGGCATTCCTGGTATTCTAACTTCCATATTTGTACTAATTGGGAGTAGTTCGGATTTCTTCCAATTTATCTCAAGTCCGGTAAACTTGCCAAAGTCTTCCACTATGCTCATTGCTCTAGTTAGAGATCGATCCAGGTCCCCCAGGAACAATAAGACATCATCTGCGTATAAAGCAATTTTTTCCTCCCCCCCCCCCCCCCCCCCTCCTTTGAAAACCTGTTATTTCAATGCTGTTTCTAATAGCAATAGCTAGTGGTTCCATTGCGAGCGTGAAAAGGAGAGGAGACAGGGGACACCCCTGTCTCGTCCCCCTCTCCAACTCGATTTCCTCTGATAGTTCATTATTAATTTTTAACCTGGCTTTTGGCCCATCATAAAGCAATCTTATCCACCTGGTGAACAGGGGACCTACCCTAAACTTCTCCAAGACTCTCCAAATGTATCCCCACTCCACACTGTCAAATGCTTTTGTTACATCGAGTGCCAATACCGCTCTTGGTCCCTCGTTCACCACCGGGCTTTGCAGATTCAGAAAAGCTCTTCTTATATTAATGCTTGTAGATAAAACCTGTCTGGTCCAAATGAACCAGCCTTGAAATAACTTTACTCAGCCGACTCGCCAGTACTTTGGCCAAAATTTTAGTATCGGAACACAGCAGGGAGATTGGTCTATAAGCCGAAGTATCTAGGGGGTCCTTCCCTTCTTTCTGTAGGATTATAATGGTAGCTTCTAACATTGAGGTAGGTAACCTTCCTTCCTTATTGGCCTCCTCCAGTGTATTTAGCAGTGCAGGGAGCAAAATCTCTCCATACCTTTTATATATCTCAACAGCCAGTCCATCAGGGCCCGGTGATTTTTGATTTGCCATACTATTTACTGCCTGCTGAAGCTCTGCCAAAGTCACTGGGGCCTCCAATTCCTCTCTTTCCACTTGGGTCACTGAGGGAATCTCCAATTCTCGCAGGAAATCCTCCATTGCACCCTCCATCCCAACCTTCTGTGCTGTGTATAATTTTTCATAGAAACTCCTAAACGTCTGGACTATCCCTGTGGAATTGGTTATAATCTCTCCCCCCTCAGTTCTAATAGCCTGGACAGTGGAGGTAGGGGAGTTTATTTTTACTATATGTGCTAGCATCCTACCTACGCTTTCCCCTTCTGCGAACGCAGATTGCCGTTGGAGAAGCCTTCTAGTCTCGACTTTTTCCATGATCACTAGCTTATAGTTCCTTTGCCTATCTATCCAAGTTTTTTTGTTCTCCAGTGTTGGATCTACTATAAAGTTATTTTCAGCTTCCAGCATTTCTCTCTGCGCTTTTTCCTCTACTACTCTAGATTTCCTATTAAACTTGGCCACTTGCTGTATCAGAACTCCTCTCAAAATGCTTTCAATGTATCCCATATTATACCAGGTGGTGCAGACGCTTTATTAAATGCTATAAATTCCTTTATTTTAGGCAGGGTCTCATCCGATTCCTGAATCGGATCCAACCATCCTGGGTTTATTCTCCATTCCCCCCGTGCTCTTTTTTCCCCCACTTTCATTGTCAGTATTATTGGGGAATGGTCCGAAATCCCCCTTGGGCAATAATTGACTTTTTCCACCCTCTGCACCGCACCCACATTCCCCAAGATCATATCTATCCTGGAGAGCGTGGAGTGCGTAGCAAAGTAGCATGAATACTGCTGCACTTCAGGGTTACGCACCCTCCATATATCCACCAGGCCCAGTTCTTCTACAAACTGACCTAATTTACTTCTCTCCACGGCCTCCGGAGATGTTTTTATAGGGAACCTGTCTAGTTTACTATTCAAGACCTCATTAAAATCACCCAGAACCAGTACTGGGGTTTCCCCTTTATCCTGTAAAAATTCATTCAATTTGAGCAGCACATCAATTTTAAATGGCGGCGGGATATAAACATTAGCAATCACATATGCTCCATTTTCAATCGTACAATACAAAAAAATATATCTTCCATTTTCATCTATATCAATCTGCCTGCAGGAGAAATTCACTCCAGATATTATCAGAACACTAACCCCCCTACTGTATGTAGAATATACCGAATGGTATTGAAATTGGTATTTCTTATTCTGTAGGGCCCGGGCAGTATACTTAGTGAAGTGAGTCTCCTGCAGGCAGATCAATTCTACTCCCCACCCCTCCATTACAGAGATCACCATCATAGTCTGCAACACTAATGACAGATCCCACTTTGGAAAGGCTGTACACTGTAGCAGCCTTTGTCTACTCACGGATCTAAAGAGTCTGATTATCCAGGGGTTTTGAAGCTCAACTTCTTTCCTGGTAAACTGACAGTGCTGACACTTGACTCTTTAACGTGCTGAGGCTTAGCCCTTTGTCTACACCACTCTGTAGAAACTCTAGGACTGCTACTGAGCTTTGTGTTTTAAAGTTGTTCTCTGAACACCATCTGTTAAAACACTTCCATACCCTCTGGTAGATATTACGTGTCTCAACCTTCCTGCTTTTCAGCAGTGTGTCTATCAGACGGCTTGAGAACCCTTTCGCTTTTAGTAGCTGTTCCTCAGATACCAGGCGGCTAACTCACACCTTTCCAAATGTGGACAGTGCACTGGGCCCTGGGCTAGCAGATCCTATTGGATTGGTAGCAACCAAGGAGGCTCTATGGCTAGTTCTTTGAGCATAGAGAACCACAGTCTCCTGGGCCAGTGAGGTGCTATGAGGATCAATGATGTGTCTTCCGTACGCAATTTCCTTATTACTGCGGGTAGTAGCACTGGTGGGGGAAAGGCATAACATCTGCTGAACGCCCACTTCTGTGCTAATGCGTCTACTCCGAGTGCTCCCTCCTCCCTCTTTAGGGAGAAGAAGGCTTGGACTTTTCTGCTTTCTCTGGAAGCAAATAAGTCTACCTGAGGTATTCCCCATCTTTGTGTAATCTGGTCGAATACCTCCTGTTTAAGCACCCAGTCTCCTTCTCTTACTTTCTTTCTGCTGAGAAAGTCTGCCACTTTGTTTAAGTCTCCTTTTAGGTGGACTGCTGAAAAGGAGAGTATGTTTTTCTGTCCCCATTTCAGGATCTCTTCTGCTAGGGCCCACAGAACTCCGCTTCTGGTTCCCCCTTGTTTGCTTATGTAAGCTATAACTGACGAGTTGTCTGATCTGATCTGTACATGATGTCCTTTCAACTCCTTCTGGAAGGACTGGAGTGCAAGCCATACTGCTTTCAACTCCTTCAAGTTGGACAATCTCGTCCACTCTTCTCTCCCCCAAGCCCCTTGTGCTATCTGGGAGTCTAAGTGTGCTCCCCACCCTATGCCGCTTGTGTCTGTGGTTAGGATTCGGGAGATAGGTAGGATCCACAGCCGTCCTACATCTATGTTTTCTGTCCTTCTCCACCACCATAAGGACTCTTTTACTTTTGCTGGTATTGATACCTGCAAATCCAGAGACTCCTGCTTGTGGTCCCATACCTTTAATAGGAACATTTGCAGTGGTCGGAAATGCAGGTTTGCCCACTGAACTGCTGGGATCGCAGATGTTAGCAACCCTAATGTTGACATTATTTTCCTTATAGAACAGGGTACATTGGTCTGTATTGCTTTTATTTCTTTTTGAATTTTTCCTATCTTCTCTTTGGGTAGAAAAACTCTTTGCTGGACTGAGTCTATTATATACCCCAGGTACTTTATCTGTTGCGTGGGTTGTAGACTTGATTTCTCCACATTCACCAACCAACCTAGACTCTCTAGGAATGCCCGAGTGTACTTGAGGTTTTCTAATAACCTTTCGGGTGTCTTTGCAAAAAGGAGAAGGTCGTCTAAATAAGCAATAATGGATATGCCTTTTAGTCGTAGTGGTGCAAGAGCTTCTGCCAGAACCTTGGTAAAGATTCTCTGGGCGAAGATGATAGGCCAAAGGGTAGAGCCTGAAACTGAAGGTGTACGGTTTCTTTTCCTGTTTCTATTGCTAGCCTTAGAAACTTTTGGTGATTTAGGTGTATTGGTATGTGCAGGTACGCATCCTTTAAATCTAGCGACGCCATATAACAGTTTGGGGGCAACAGGGCCTTCACTGAGTATATGGAGTCCATCCTGAACCTTTTGTAGGTTATGGATAGATTTAGTGGTTTGAGGTTGAGGATTGGTCTGACCTTTCCTGAGGGGTTTCTGTACTCCGAATATATGGGAGTAGAAGCCCTGTCCTCTTTCTGCCCTTGGTACCTTGATGATTACACCTTGTTTTCTGAGGTCCTTTATGGATCTCATTAACCCTCTGGCTTTTTCCTTGCTTTTTGGCAGCATGGTGATGTACAGTCTGTTTGGGTGGAATTTTGAGAGTACTTCATTCTTTATTGCGGGTCTGCTCAGGAGGGCGAAAAATTGCTCCTCCTTTGCTATTCCCTCGCTGACCCCAAGGTTTCTTTGGATTAGTTGCCTTGGGTGTTGAAAAACGAGACTTAGCGTCCCTCTTTTGCCTCTTTCTGTTTTGTTGAGGCTGGGACCAAGGTGCTTTCCGTTTCAGCGGAAACGCCTTCTTTTTGTCCGCTGTACGGTCTAACACTTTCTCTAATCCTGGCCCAAACAGCAGGTCCCCCGTAAACGGGATCTCGCTTTAGCCATAGGGCCCGTCTGGTAGAATTGGCTAGAGCCGAAGATCTGGCTGCCATGCGTGCCAGTTCTGCTGATGCATCTGCGATATACGCGATGCCTTTGAGTAGGGATGAACCGAACACCCCCGGGTTCGGTTCGCACCAGAACCTTCGAACGGACCGAAAGTTTGCGCGAATTTTCGAACCCTATTCGTTATAATGGACGCGAACGTTCGAAATCAAAATTGCTAATATGCATGTTAATGTCATAAAACAGGATTGGGGACCCGGGTCCTGCCCCAGGGGACATATATCAATGCAAAAAGAACTTTTAAAAACTAACGTTTTTTCGGGAGCAGTCATTTTAATGATGCATAAAGTGAAAAAAAAGTGAAATTTTCCTTTAAATATGGTACCTGGGGGGTGTCTAAAGTATGCCTGTGAAGTGGCATGTGTTTCCCGTGTTTAGAACTGTCCCTGCACAAAATGACATTTGTAAAGGAAAAAAATAAGCCATTTAAAACCACTTGCGGCTTTAATGTCATGTCTTGTCCTGGCCGCCATATGGCTGAAAATCCTTGAAAAAATGGCAATGCCATCACCCCCCCCCCCCCCCCCCCACCCCAGCCCCTTTGGGTCTTGTATGGATATTAAGGGGGACCCCGCACCCAAAATAAAACCCTATACCTACAACCCTATATACTCTGAACAGCAGTATATAGGTGGTGCAAACAAGACACGGATTGTAGGTTTGTTCTTAAGTAGAATCTGAACAGGTACATTATGAAGTGTAGCTCCATCCCAAAAAAATCTATTTTTAAGCTTTTTGGAGAACATAGGGAGGGGTTATCACCCCTGTAACATGTGCTGTCTTTGCACATCTGTTCAGAACATTTCACCTCACTTTTCGTCCCAATGACAAATGTTTTTGGAAAAGTGGGGTTTTAATTGAAACAAGGATTGGTGATAAAGCATCAGTAGAGAGGAGATACCTTTTTCCCAATTAAATCTAACAGGATAGAATTTCCCTTCCTAGGGGTAGATTTCCTCTCACTTCCTGTTTTCTCTTTCCGTTTGCAAGTAGGAGTCGTTTGTAAGTTGGATGTTTGAAAGTAGGGGCCTGCCGTATATACTCTGCAGAAATTTGCCCTATTAGATGTTGGTGTAGCCACAAGACTGGTGGGCACAGGAATGGGCCCTGCTGTGAGTTAATAGATCAAGATTTGTACTTGCATGCACCTGTTGAACCGGGCAGAAAAATTGGGCCTTTGGTGGTGGTGGTGGTGGTGGTGGACGGTGTTGCCACAAGACTGTAAGCCCTCACAGTTACTCTTGGTGGGTGCAGGAATGGGCCCTGCTGTGAGTTATTAGATCAAGATTTGTAATTGCATGCACCTGTTGAACAGGGCAGAAAAATTGGGCCTTTGGTGGTGGTGGTGGTGGTGGTGGACGGTGTTGCCACAAGACTGTAAGCCCTCACAGTTACTCTTGGTGGGTGCAGGAATGGGCCCTGCTGTGAGTTATTAGATCAAGATTTGTAATTGCATGCACCTGTTGAACAGGGCAGAAAAATTGGGCCTTTTTGGTGGTGGTGGTGGACGGTGTTGCCACAAGACTGTAGGCCCTCATAGTTACTCTTGGTGGGCGCAGGAATGGGCCCTGCTGTGAACTATTAGATCAAGATTTGTAATTACACGCCCCTGTTAAACAGGGGCTGAAAAATTGTGCCTTAGGCATTGGTGCTGGTGCCACAACACTGCAACCCCTCACAGATACTGTACTGTTAGCACAGCAATGAGACCTGTTGCAAAGCATTGCCTAAAAATTGTAATTACACGCCCCAACAGGGGCTGAAAAATTGTGCCTTAGGCACTGGTGCTGGTGCCACAACACTGCAACCCCTCACAGATACTGTACTTGGAGCACAGCAGTCACACCTGTTGCAAAGCATCTTTTTAAAAAATTGTAATTACACGCCCCTGTTATACAGGGGCTGAAAAATTGTGCCTTAGGCATTGGTGCTGGTGCCACAACACTGCAACCCCTCACAGATACTGTACTCTGAGCACAGCAATGAGACCTGTTGCAAAGCATTGCCTACAAATTGTAATTACACGCCCCAATAGGGGCTGAAAAATTGTGCCTTAGGCATTGGTGCTGGTGCCACAACACTGCAACCCCTCACAGATACTGTACTTGGAGCACAGCAGTCACACCTGTTGCGAAGCATTTTTTAAAAAAAATTGTAAGTACACGCCCCTGTTATACAGGGGCTGAAAAATTGTGCCTCAGGCACTGGTGTGGTGGCATGGATCATTGAGGAGGAGGAAGAGGATAGTCAGTGAACACAACAGGACAGTCACTCAGCATCAGCATAGGCAGTCTTGAAGGGATGTGACATTATAAATTATTCAGTTATATCCGCTTCAGGTGCCTGGTAGCTGGTGGTGATCCAAGACTGATTCATTTTTATGAAGGTCAGTCGATCAACCGAGTCGGTGGACAGGCGCACCCTATGATCGGTGACAAATCCTCCAGCAGCACTGAATGTGCGTTCGGAAAGAACGCTGGATGCAGGACAGGCCAGTAGCTCAATTGCATACTGTGCAAGCTCTGACCAGTGATCCATCCTCAGGACCCAGTAAGCCAGAGGATTTTCGGTGGGAAAGGTGTCCAAGTCTGACCTTGCCCCTAGGTATTCCTGCACCATGTATATCAGACGCTGGCGATGGTTGCTGGAACCGATCATACCTTGGGGCTGCGGACTAAAAAATTGTCTGAACGCATCGGTCAGACGTCCACCTTCCCCACCGCTCCTTCTGCTACTGACCGAAGCCTCAGCAACTCGTCGTCCAGGACCAGGAGTTTGTAACCTCCCAGTTTCTGGGAACGCGTTGCACAGACCTTTCTGCAAGGCCTCCCTGAGATGTCTCATCCTCTGCTCCCTCTGCGACGGCAAGATAAGGTCCGCAACCTTACCCTTGTACCGTGGATCAAGGAGAGTGGCCAGCCAGTAATGGTCCCTCTCCTTGATCCGAAGAACACGAGGATCCTTCCGCAGGCTTTGCAGGATCAGGGAGGCCATGCTACGTAGCTTAGCTGAGGCATTCGGTCCGGAGTCTTCTGGGTCACTGAGGATGACATGATCGCCAGCCACCTCCTCCCAGGCACGTACAAGTCCACTGGTTTGTTGGGACTGTACATCATCCCTAAAAGACTGCTGCTGCTGCTGCTGAGTGCCAGGCTCCACCTCCATGCTCACACAATCCTCCTCCTCCTCCTCCCTCCTCATCCTCTTCCTGTGTGATGGGTGGGACAGAAGGAACACTGTCTGGATAAAGGGGGCCTTGAGAGGCAAGGAAGTCCTCCTCTTCCTGCCTCTGTTATGCCTCGAGTGCCCTGTCCATTATCCCACGCAGCGTATGCTCCAACAGGTGGACAAGAGGTACAGTGTCACTGATGCATGCACTGTCACTGCTCACCATCCTCGTGGCCTCCTCAAATGGTGAGAGAACAGTGCATGCATCCCTGATCATGCTCCACTGGCGTGGGGAAAAAAAGCCAAGCTCCCCTGACCCTGTCCTGGTGCCGTAGTCGCAAAGGTACTCATTGATGGCCCTCTGCGTGTGCAGTCGCTGCAGTGCTGCGTGTGCAGTCACTGCAGCATGGCCAACGTTGAGTTCCACCTGGTGGGCATGTCATATATTAGGCGGTTCTTGGGCAGGTTCAGCTCCTTTTGCAGCTCAGTCAGCCGAGCACTGGCATTATAAGATCGGCGGAAATGCACACAGACTTTCCTGGCCTGCCTCAGGACATCCTGTAAGCCTGGGTACCTGCCCAAGAACCGCTGCACCACCAGGTTGAGGACGTGAGCCATACAGGGCACATGGGTGAGCTGCCCCTGTCGCAGGGCGGAGAGGAGGTTGGTGCCATTGTCAGAAACGACCATTCTTGGCTTAAGCTGGCGTGGCGTCAACCACCTCTCGGCCTGCCCTTGCAGAGCTGCCAGAACCTCTGGCCCAGTGTGGCTCCTGTCCCCCAAACACACCAGCGCAAGCACGGCATGGCATCTTTTTGCCTGCGTACTCGCGTAGCCCCTTGTACGCCTACGGAGCACCGCTGGTTCCGAGGACAGAGCACTGGAGGAAGAAGAAGAGGAGGGGGTGGAGGAGAGAGGTGTGTCACAACCAGTAGTAGCATTTTGGAGGCGTGGTGGCGTAACAACCTCCAACACTACTGCACCTTGTCCTGCATCCCTCCCAGCTGCCAATAGAGTGACCCAATGGGCCGTGAAAGAAAGATAACGTCCCTGTCCATGCCTGCTGGACCATGCATCAGCGGTAATATGCACCTTACCGCTGACCGCCCTGTCCAGCGAGGCATGGACATTGCCTTCCACATGCCGGTAGAGAGACGGAATCGCCTTCCGTGAGAAAAAGTGGCGTTTGGGAACCTGCCACTGAGGAACCGCACATTGAACAAACTCACGGAAGGGGGCCGAGTCTACCAACTGAAAAGGCATCAGTTGAAGTGCTAGCAATTTAGCCAAGCTAGCATTCAACCGCTGGGCATGTGGATGGCTGGGAGTATACTTCTTTCGACGGTCCAGCAGCTGGGGCAGGGAAATTTGCCTGCTACAATCGGACGTCGGTGTACTGCAAGTACTTGGTTGTGACACACCTAATTCTACACCTTCAGTCCTCTCAGAGCAGCTTTCAGAGAGGACTGAAGATATAGTGGGGATGGAGATCCCAGCTGATGAGGAGCAAGGAGAGGTCCGCTTTGTTCTTTGGTGTGGGTCTTTTATGTGTGCTTGCCAACGAGCTGCATGGCAGGTCGACATATGTCTGCTCATGCTTGTGGTGCCCAAGCGGCTGATGTTTTGGCCACGCGAGATATGCTTGAGACAAATATTGCAAATAGCAGTGGTGCGATCTGATGCACTCGTCTCAAAAAAGGCCCACACCAAAGAACTTTTGTGATAACGTGCAGAGGCAGCGCCCTGCACAGGCGGAGCTCTGCGGTGTGGTACAGTTGCTGTGCTGGCCTCTAGCTGGCCTCCAGGGGGCATCCTGCCTCGTTGGACATGTGACGCCGCCGCATCCTCCTCCTCCTCCTCCTCCTCTCTCCCTTCAGGCACCCACGTGGAGTCAGTGACCTCATCATCCCCTCCCTCTTCACCACTAGAGCAAACCTGGCAGTAAGCTGCAGCTGGTGGAACAGTACTGCCAGATTGCTGTCCTTCAGCATCCCCTCTCTCTGCACGCACACTACTGCCTTCCTCAAGCTGGGTATCATCATCCGAGCCTTCGAATCGTTGGGCATCCTCCTGGAGCATGTACCCAACACTGTGCTCAAACAGTTCGGGGGACTCCTCAGGAGGACATGGTGGGTCTAGGGAAGGGGTGGCTGATGATGCCATTGAGTACGCGTTGGCAGCTGCTCTGCCAGTACCCTCAGCCTGGGTGAGAGAGGATGAGGAGGATGAGGAGGGCTTGGTCATCCATTCTACCAAGTCTTCGGCATGATGCGGCTCCACATGTCCAGCTGCCGAAAACAAAGACAAGCGTGTCCCATGGCCACGTGCTGATGACGATGCACGACCACGTCTACGGCCAGCACTGTTGTCTCTAGAAACAGAGCCTGCCTGCCCTGTGTTCTTGCCTCGGCACGCTCTGCCTCTCCTTGGCGGTCTTCCAGCCAGTGTATATAGTATAAAAAATAGAGCTCCTATGTGTGCTCACAACACACTGTAGGTCCTATGGGTGCTGACACTAACACACTATAGGTAATATGTGTGCTGCTGACAAGAAAATATAGGAGCTCTGTGTGCTGCCACTAACACACTAGAAGTGCTATGGGTGCTGCTGACACAATAGGTAGTATATGTGTGCTGCTGTCAAGAAAATATAGGAGCTCTGTGTGCTGCCACTAACACACTAGAAGTCCTATGGGTGCTGCTGACACAATAGGTAAAATTTGTGTGCTGCTGTCAAGAAAATATAGGAGCTCTGTGTGCTGCCTGCCACTAACACACTAGAAGTCCTATGGGTACTGCTGAGAAGAAAATATAGGAGCTCTGTGTGCTGCTGCCACTAACACACTAGAAGTCCTATGGGTGCTGCTGAGAAGAAAATATAGGAGCTCTGTGTGCTGCTGCCACTAACACACTAGAAGTCCTATGGGTGCTGCTGAGAAGAAAATATAGGAGCTCTGTGTGATGCCACTAACACACTAGAAGTCCTATGGGTGCTGCTGACACAATAGGTAAAATATGTGTGCTGCTGTCAAGAAAATATAGGAGCTCTGTGTGCTGCCTGCCACTAACACACTAGAAGTCCTATGGGTGCTGCTGAGAAGAAAATATAGGAGCTCTGTGTGCTGCCACTAACACACTAGAAGTCCTATGGGTGCTGCTGAGAAGAAAATATAGGAGCTCTGTTTGCTGCCACTAACACACTAGAAGTCCTATGGGTGCTGCTGAGAAGAAAATATAGGAGCTCTGTGTGCTGCCACTAACACACTAGAAGTCCTATGGGTGCTGCTGAGAAGAAAATATAGGAGCTCTGTGTGATGCCACTAACAAACTAGAAGTCCTATGGGTGCTGCTGAGAAGAAAATATAGGAGCTCTGTGTGATGCCACTAACACACTAGAAGTCCTATGGGTGCTGCTGAGAAGAAAATATAGGAGCTCTGTGTGCTGCCACTAACACACTAGAAGTCCTATGGGTGCTGCTGAGAAGAAAATATAGGAGCTCTGTGTGCTGCCACTAACACACTAGAAGTCCTATGGGTGCTGTTGGGGTGCAATGCTGTGCTAACAGCACTGCGGTTGGTACTACTGCAATACTGTACTAACAGTAAGCACGCACCAGACTAATCCCCAGCAGCAGCTAATAACACACTAACTGTGCAATCAGCAGCAATGAATGATCACTAATGATGAATGACTCAGGTAGCAATGGTTTAGCAAAGAAATAGCCAATGGTTTAGCAAAGAAATAGCAATCAAGCAAAGACAGAATCAGCAGACTGCTCTCTCCTAAAGCCGGAACACATGTGACCGGGGCCGACGGCGTGGCGGCCTTTTAAATGGTGGGGCGTGTACTAAAGCCCCTGAGCTTTAATTGGCTACAGGCGTCCTGCCTGTAGCCAATTATTGCTCTCCGAGTTTCCGGCGCTGTGATTGGCCAAGCATGCGGGGTCACAGTGCATGCTTGGCCAATCATCAGCCAGCAATGCACTGTGCCGGCCGCGCCGGCCGCAATGCATTGCGGGTCCGCTCGCATCACACGAATGTGATACGAACGGCCCAAATAGTTCTGGGCTCGCCAAGCGAGCGAACGCCCGGTGCTCGATTCGAACGTGGGTTCGAATCGAGCACCGGGCCCAAATCTGCTCCTTTGCAGTTCCTTCCTCAATATGTGCCTGTATACGGTTTAACCAGAACTCTACATTTCTGGCTACCACCGTGACCGCCATGGCTGGCTTTAGGCTTCCCACTGTGGAGTCCCATGACTTTTTTAATAGGGCATCCATTCTTTTGTCCATTGCTTCAGAAAGGACCCCCATATCTTCAAAAGCTAGATCGGTGTGCCTGGAGACTTGTGAGAAGGCAGCGTCTAGTTTTGGGGTTTTGTTCCACACTGATGACTCATCATCTGAAAATGGGAACCGTCTCTTTAAGGGTTTAGAAAAGTATGGTTTCCTTTCGGGTTCCTGCCACTCTTTCTTAATTGCCTCTATTAAGACGTCATGAACAGGAAAATTCTTCTTTTCCTGTTGTCCTAGACCCTCATACATCTGATCATGCAAGGATAAAGGTTTCTTTTCAGTCTGTATACGGTACCCAGTGTGGTATGAATGGCTCCCAACAGCTGATCTACCTCTTCTAATGAGAGTTTGTATCGGGAGGGTCTTCTGGAATCCCCTTCCAGTGT
Organism: Lithobates sylvaticus; assembly: GCA_028564925.1. Classification (NCBI taxonomy): domain Eukaryota; kingdom Metazoa; phylum Chordata; class Amphibia; order Anura; family Ranidae; genus Lithobates; species Lithobates sylvaticus. Next base: position 251,586,178 of record CM053029.1, on the reverse strand, counting down.
CTCACCCTCAGATTCTTGGGAGCCGGACGCTGCGCTGTCAGGCTCCTCCTCTGCCTCCTCTCTAGGAGTTACTAAAGGACCGGCACTAGTGGATTGTAGTGCCTGTGCTTTTGCTAGCACCGGTAGTACTGGTGGGGGAGCAGTCTGCAGTTGAGGGATCTGAAATCCTTCAAAAAAGGTCTTGAAAGATTCAAAGGTACTAGATAGTTCCTTGACAGATGCCGCTAAATCACTGCCCTGCTCTGTGGAATGTTCCTGCACTAACTAACATTCCTTACATAATGCTTTCCCCCAGGAATCTTTAAGTGTGTTTTTACAAGAAGGGCACCTCCTTTTTGAATTATGAGAGGGCCTAGACTTGTCAGGTTTCTGAAAAGACATAAAGAAAAAAAAAACCCACACACATTAATACTGACGTAAGCTTTCCTGCATACTTGCAGGTGCACAGCGCCTTCCATATGGGCTTGCCTCACTAGGGGCCCAATGAAATAACCCTCTGACACAGGAGGGACCTGCCCACCCCCCCTTTTCTGAACCCTTGAGGGGGAGGGGGATGGGTGGTGGTTATAGGCCAGGGGAGATCCACCCCAGGTTCCCCTTACCTTTACATGGCTGGAGCTGGTCTCTGTTGGAGCAGTCTGGTCCCTCCCTTCTGCGTCCGACATGCTTGTGTCACCACTGGAGCTTCTGCTGTCTCTACAGCATTTGCAGCTCCTCTCCAGCCCATGCCTGGTCCCTTTTCATGATTCTCGGCCGAAACCGGAAGCCGCGAACCCGGAAGTACGTGGCCCCTTTTGCCGGACGTGACGTCACCGACACAGCCGGTCCCAATACCCAGCGTGTTCCGGGCTGCGAGCACTACACGCCGCTGGAGGTATGGGACGGCAGGACCTGTACCCGTGCTCCGCACTCGGAGCTGAGAAGGAACCCCCCCGACCTCCGACTGCGCTCAGGGATGCGGGGGTGGCAGTCTCTCCCAGGTTAGTTACCTGGTCTGTTGTCCAAAAAAGGAGCCTCTGCTGTTTTGTCTGCGGACATTTTTTCGCCTGAGCCTTGCATACCCCCTGGTAATCCTGACTCTCCTGGTTGGTTCCCAAAAGGTGTCTCCCCTCCTGGAGGAAACACAAATAACTGAGAAGCAGCAGGGGAGGAGGAAATTTATAGCAAGCTGGCGCAGGTGTTTCCTACAGAGGGGAGGAGCCAAGGTCTCTCAGGTGGCTGTCCTGAAAGACGATGAGGGAAAATTAGACAATTAAAGTAATATTAAAGTCTTGTTTTTTTTGTTTAACCACTTGCCGACCACCGCATGTACATTTACATTGGCAAAATGGTTGGGCAAATGGGCATACAGGTACATCCCTTTGAATTTGCCGCCATGTGGTCGCGTGGGCGTCGCCGGACTTGATGAGCTGAAGAACAGGTAGATGCTAATGTAAACAAGCATCTCCCATTCTGCCTAGTGACACTGTCACTGATCATAGCTCCCTGTGATCAGGAGCTACGATCAGTGATGTGTCACATGTAGCCACGCCCCCTAACAGAATCACTCCCTAGGACACACTTAACCCCTGCCTAGCCAGCTAGTGGTTAACCCCTTCACTGCCAGTGTAACTTTTACAGTAATCAGTGCAATTTTATAGCACTGATCGCTGTAAAAATGACAATGGTCCCAAAAATGTGTCAAAATTGTCCGAAGTATCCGCCATAATGTCGCAGTCTCGATCAAAATCGCAGATCGCCACCATTACTAGTAAAAAAAAAATTATTAATAAAAATGCCATAAAACTAACCCCTTTTTTGTAGACGCTATAACTTTTGCGCAAATGAATCAATAAGCGCTCATTGCGATTTTTTTTTTTTTTTTTTTACCAAAAATATGTAGAAGAATACGTATCGGCCTAAACTGAGGAAAAAAAATGTTTTATATATATTTTTTGGGGATATTTATTATAGCAAAAAGTCAAAAATAATGCGTTTTTTTTCAAAAGTGTCGCTCCAAAAGAAAGCTCTATTTGTGGGAAAAAAAGGACGTCAATTTTGTTTGGGAGCCACGTTGCATGCGCAATTGTCAGTTAAAGCGATGCAGTGCCGAATCGCAAAATGTGCTCTGGTCTTTGGCCAGCCAAATGGTCCGGGGCTTAAGTGGTTAAAAATAAAAATCATGTTATACTTGCCTACTCTGTGCAGTGGTTTTGCTGGATAAAGATGGCGCTCAGGTATGTATTAGAGGGGCTGCTGCATGCAGAAGGTTTTTTAGCTTAATGCATAGAATGTATTAAGCTAAAAAACCTTCTGCCTTTAGAACCATTAAAGAGTTTGTTCATAAATGCCAGTAGTCTGCCAAACAAAATAGGAAAGCTGGAAGCTTTGGACTATGATTTAATTGGTATTGCTGAATCTTGGCTTCATTCTTCACATGAACAGGCTAGTAATATTCCTGGCTATGTTCTCTTTTGGAGTGGCAGGGTAAAACAAAAGAGTGGAGGTGTCTATCGCTATGTGAGAGGTGAATTTTTAAAGTGAGTGTAAAAGAATACCTTGTTGATGGAAAGTGTGATGATGCTAAAGCTTTATGGAACGAACTGCATATGGGTGGGCATACTTTAAAATGTATTATTAGAGTTTGTTACAGGCTACCCAGTGTTAACGAGGAGGTGGAGACTCTTGCTTGCACAGATAGAAAGGTCTGCAGAGGCTGGGACAGTGATAATAATTGCGGGATTTTAACTACCCTGAAATTGACTAGAGTAATGGCACTGTTGAAACAGTAAAAGGGCAAAAATGTATAAACCAATTACAAGACAATTGTATGGTACAATTCATAGTGGCCCTAACTTGATGCTCTGCTGGTCCTGTTAATCTAAAACTATGCCAAGTTTATTTCCATTGTTCATATAAAAGAACATCTGGGTAACAGTGACCATAACATAATTTAATGTAAGTTGTAAATAACATACACACTGGAAAGATAAAAACACTTAATTTTAAGAGAGCACATTTTCCAAGGCTGAGGGCTGCATTCCAAGATTTAGACTGGGAGGGAATGTTGTCATTAAAGAACACAGAACAGAAATGTGAATGCTTCAAATTGACTGTATTCAACACACACTACAAAATATATGCCCATCAGCAATAAGTTTAAAAGGATAAAATAAAACCTACGTGGCTCATGGCCAAAGTTAAAATGGCTATAAATAATAATAAAAGAGCATTTAAAAAATATAAAAATGAAGCAACACTATCATTATTTAAAAGTTACAAAGAATATAACAGAATATGTAAAAAGGTAACGGAGGCTGCAAAAATGCAAAACTAACGTCAGGTTGCAAAAGAGAGTAGAACAAACCCCCAAAAATTCTTCAACTATATTAACAAACAGTAAAGGTCAGGTGCAAGAATGTGCCCTTTACTAGATCATTTTGAGTTGGAACTGGGGACATAGGGAAGGAAAATTTATTAAAGTAGAAGGAAAGCCAAAGCTTTTTTGGTTGTACTTCTCCTATGGATCACAGGAATGACTTCACAGAGCCGTTCCAGGCTCTGAAAAGATCCCACCCAGATGCCTGGACCAGCAGCTGGCTCAGCCTATCAGCGAGCTGCTGAGAGCCTTAGCCAGCTGCTCCTGTCCCCTCCACAGCATAGCGAGCGCTCTGCAGTCTGAATACTGAGAGATGAGCGATCAGTGGTGTTTGATCAATCAGTTCTCTTTGGTCTTCTAATTGGCTGAGGACAGATGCAGCATCGGATCAATGCTGCATCCACCTAGGTGAGTATAATTTTTTTTTTCTTAAACCCATACTTCTCTTTTAAACACCTTCTTCAACTCTGTGTTGGGGAAGCTCAAGTCCTTAAAGAGGATAGTATTGACATAGCCCCAAATGATCTACAATGGCTCAAAACTGACATGGTCCAAAAATATTTAGACAAAATAAAGGTGAATAAAGCACCTGGATCAGATGGCTTACATCCAAGGGTCCTCTCTGTTATATCTATGCCATTGTTTCTAAATTTTAGAGACTCTTTAATGACTGACATAGTACCACTGGATTGGCATAAGGCCAATGTAGTGCCTATTAATTAAAAAGGGATCAAAGTCTTTACCAAGTAACTACAGTCAGGGAGATACTGGAGAGTTTAATAAAAGAACAAATAGGAGAGTTTTTTGCTAGAAAATAATTATAAGCAGTCAGCATAGATTCACGAAAGACTGAGGTTGTCAAACAAGTCTGAATTCTTTTTATGAGGAAGAAAGCAAAAACGTAGACAAAGGAGTGGCTGTGGACATAGTGTAGCTGATTTACTAAATCTGCAAAATCTGGTGAAGCTCTGCATAGAACCCAATCACTTTGGGTTTCAAACACCCCTGGTTTTGTTCGTGCCGGAACTCTCAGGCATCGCAAAGTTCGGACCCGAAACCTAGTAAAGTCTATGGAACCCAAACTTGAAAAATCAAAAGTGCACATTTTGAAGGCTTATATACAAGTTATTAGCCATTTACAGGAGCAGTGATTTTAATGATGCTGGTGATGATGTTGATCTCACCACCGTCCGACGCCGCTACAGTGCCGACAGATGAGGGATACCCAAGATGTCACAGCTGTTCAGTCAATATTAGCGTGGCTTACGCTCTTTAGAGCGTAAGCCACGCTAATATTGACTGAACAGCTGTGACATCTTGGGTATCCCTTATCTGTCGGCACTAAGCCACGCTAATATTGACTGAACAGCTGTGACATCTTGGGTATCCCTTATCTGTCAGCACTAAGCCACGCTAATATTGACTGAACAGCTGTGACATCTTGGGTATCCCTTATCTGTCGGCACTGTATCGGCGTCGGACGGTGGTGAGATAAAGCCCTAGCAGCTCTGTTCCTGAAGCAGGTATTTGTGACATGCTTGTTTGAATCTTTGTTTTTGTAAGTGCAATCTGTAGGGGACTTGAGATTTTATTTAATAAAGGGTTTTACACTATGTTGACTTTGTTCCTTTATGGTGATGCCCTCCTGCTGTTGAGACCGGAGGACTGCTGATACGGCTTGGCTGCATGCAGTGACATCTGTTTTAAAAGGCTATCTTTTATCTGAGCTCTGGTAAGCATCTATTCCTTAGGGTGAGCACAGGGTGCCATCAGGTGTTGGGATTAGGACCTGTCCTGCTGTGATTATCTCCGTGCCTGTGGTTGATTCACTTTCCTTTTCACACTCCTCTGCTGTTTTGCTGCTGCAACTGTATGGAATTAAATGGACTGTCACGGCTTTTGAAGATAGATTTCATTGGACTAAGCCATAGGGCTTTTTATTAGTTCTTCCATCCTGTGACTATTGCAGCTATTTCTTCCTCATAATGGGTCAGATGAGTGCTAATGAACTGTAGCAATACCCTCCTGACACCCTTTATAATTATATTTATATTTATATCCTCTGCATGATTGTTGCTGACTATATTCATATGCAATAACATTTTATTACCCTTTGCCTTTTTGCGTAAATATTTATATTTTATTTTAGATATTTATATTTATATCTTTTTTTATTTATTTATTCCTCTATCTCTGGGCGCTGTTTTTATGCAGTTTATTTTAAACTGAATACTGTGTATCTCTATTATGCGTTACCTTTCAGGTGTAGAATAGCAGCCTTTACCCATTACTCCTTATTTTTATCCCTTTTTTAATTTTGTATTTGCTAACTCCTTTCCCGTGAGCGCTGGGTTCAGAATAAATTTTTATTATTTCTGATTTGTGAACATATAGACCTAAAAGTCTGGTATGGATTTTGGGGGTCCCCACGCCGTTTTTTTTTTTTTTTTTTCTTTACGTTTTGGCGGGATTCCCCTTAAAATCCATACCAGACCCAAATGACCTGTTATGGATCGGTGGGGGGGGGGGGGGACCCCATGGTGTTTTATTTAAAAAAAAAAAAAAATTATTGCTGGCAATGATTTTTTTTTTTTTTTTAATCGGCTGTCAGCTGGGAAGCCCATTGACAGCTGATGCCTTCCCGGCCTGCTCCTTAACAACTAGCTATTCACTGTGCCCTAATTGGGCAAAGCAGTGAATTTGCCCAATCAGGGCTTAGAATGCACTGTGCAGCAAACATCCTGCCGAGCGCCCCGCAAATTCAGGTGTTCACCGAATGAGCGAACAGAGTGCTCGGGCCGAACTTTAGCTCAGCTTGAACTGTTTGTCCAACTCTACCAGTCAGCTTCCAGGTATTTTTTGTCAAAGCTTAATTGAACAAGCTGAAGTTAAACGCTGATTGGCTACCATGCACAGCTGCACCAGATTTTGCACTCTCCAGTTTTAGTAAATCAAACCCAGTATGAATGGATTTTGCCAAAGCATTCCCCACATGTGGCTGATGTGTAAATTAAAATCTACAGGCTGTCATTCAAAATTCAATTTATAAATAGATAGAAAATTGGCTAAAAATATTGATTAATGATTTATACTCTGCATGGTCTAAGGTTATTAGTGGTGTACCCCAAGGTTCAGTGTTGGGATCCTTACTTTTTAACATATTTATAAATGATATTGGGATCCATTCACTAAAGCAGATAGCATGTAATATTTAGGTGTCCAGACACAATTTCCCTAATTATCACATGCACTCCTGAAACTGTCCATTCGCTATACCATTTTGCTGTATTTAACGCAAATTGCTCAAAACGCTCGATAAATACCGCATGAAAAGGCGTTAAAGTCAATACACAGAATGAAATAACTAAATAAATGCATGCAGTAATTAAATAGCCAAAATAATAGCATATTTTGAGTAGTCTCTGCCTTTTTGGATCAGTTCTCTCAACAGTAATGCATAGAAACCTAAATATGGAAATATTGAAATCATTGTCGTTGATTTACCAAAAGTTTAACTAAAGGAAAAAAAAATTGTTTTGGAAAGAGGTGAATTAGAACACCGGTCAGGTTTTTATTGTTGTCTGTGCCCCCATTAGATTCACCCTCTCTATTTGTTCTGTTTTACCATTATTATCGAAAGTGAAAGTCAAAGAAAATCCCAAAAGAACATTTTCCAATGGGGACACTAGTTATGGTGACCTGGGGACCACAAAGGATTACCATAATTTGCAGGCATTTCTTCTCACTTTCTGTTTTGGCAATGGGACAGGAAGTGAAGGTAAATCTCCCCAATGGGACATAGATGGCAAAAAAAACTGACAGTGGTTCTAATCCTCCATTATTCTACCCAAAATGAAAAAGAAAGTTATGCCGTTAGTTACACGTTCAAGCAGCCTTTTTCAACCTTTTCAACACAAAGGAATCCTTGAAATAACTTTCCAGTCTCAGGTAACCACTGCTAAACATTACTATATCTACAACTCATGATACATTATTGTGATGGCCAGTGGGAAAAATGCTCCTTACAGTTATGGTTTAGAGCCCTGCGGCCGATACGAGTAAAGATGACATACAGGATTAACACAAACTTACCAACATGAAATGGACCTGAAAGTGTGCCTTGGTCCGTCGTATGGTACACCAAAATAAGGGGGCATACCCTAGATAAGGAGTGATGGAATGAGAGTAGCTACCGTATTTATCGGCGTATAACACGCACTTTTTCCCCCTTAAAATCGGGGGAAAGTCGTGGGTGCGTGTTATACGCCGATACCCAAAAAAAAAAAATGACAAAAATCGGTTGCGGCGCCGAAAAATGGCGACCGCGGCCGAAAAAAAGGCCGAACCGCGGCCGAAAAAAAGGCCGGAAAAAGCCGAAGCGCGGCCGAAAAAGACCGAAGCCGGCTGTTCAGCTCCGCTCGTAGTCCCGCCTCCCTGCGCTCGCTCCCGAAACAGCAGGGAGGCGGGACTCCGAGCGGAGCTAAACAGTCGGCTCGGTCTTTTTCGGCCACACTTCGGCCTTTTTCGGCCGCGGTTCGGTCTTTTTCGGCCGCGCATGCGCGGTATTTCTCGCGGCGGGAAATTTAAACGATAGCAAGCCGCAAATGACACTAGCAAGCTGCAAAATGACGCCGGGCAAGCTACAAATGACGCCGGGCAAGTTACAAATGACGCTGGGCAAGTTACAAATGACGCTGGGCAAGTTACAAATGACGCTGGGCAGGTTGCAAATGACGCTGGGCAGGTTGCAAATGACGCTGGGCAGGTTGCAAATGACGCTGGGAAAGGCTGCAAATGCCGCTGGGCAGGCTGCAAATGATGCTGGGAAAGGCTGCAAATGACGCTGGGAAAGGCTGCAAATGACGCTGGGAAAGGCTGCAAATGACGCTGGGAAAGGCTGCAAATGATGCTGGGCAAGCTGCAAATGACGCTGGGCAAGCTGCAAATGACGCTGGGCAGGCTGCAAATGACGCGTGTTATACGCCGATAAATACGGTATGAAATGATGTGAAATGAGTATTCTGTTTGGAGTAAGAATACTTGAGAAATGCCCTAAGAAGGGGAAGGGAGGGTGGGTATCTCACACAGGAAACCGACAAAGACCGTCAGGAAGTGGGCTGGTTATATACCCTCCGGGCTCCTCCCATAACTTCAGGCCACCATACTGGCCTTCCAATTTATGGTTTAGAGCCCTGCGGCCGATATGAGTAAAGATGACATACAGGATTTACACAAACTTACCAACATGAAATGGACCTGAAAGTGTGCCTTGGTCCGTCGTATGGTACACCAAAATAAGGGGGCAAAACCTTCAGGTAGGGAAAAGCTTAATTGGCGGGGTAAGTTACTGGGTAAGCTTGGCCAACGCCTGGGCCATTCCACTTGTGGATTAGGTATGCAGCAGGATAAGCAGGCTGACTCCCATCTACCTATTTCCTAGATGATGTGGTCCGGGATGCCCTGCCGGGACGCTGTTGTGACTGCCCCGATCCGAATAAAGTCCGGAACACCGACTGAGGTTCAGGGGTAGGTTGCTGAGGAGAATCCGGGTAGGTTCCATGAACAGGGACGTGTTGAGTGATTCCACAGGGAAGGCAGAAGAGGGCTGATGTCTGGTTGACCGGACATAAGTGTGGCCGACCGGTTCAGTGTGGCGACTGGGCACCAGTTACTGTGGTTTTGAAGAGGTGTGTGTCCGTTCCTGCCCTAGCTGCTGAGTATCTGACCCGGTCAGGGTATAGAGTGAAACGATACTGGTGACGGACTAAGTTACTTGCGTAACACTGGACCAGCCGGGTGGTTTGCAGGTAAACTCGCAGAGTCGTAGAAATCCGTAGAGGCCAAGTGTATGGCGGCTGGCAGGACCGTACTGGGAGAGGACTGAACGGGGGCATGGCCAGGATGGTGGACATGTCCCTGAAGACCTCTCCAGTTATCGGAAGTCGATTGGGCCGACTACAGGCTGACGTTTTCGAATTCCGCGCGGGACGGCCCATACTGCAGGGGAACGAGAATACGAAGGTGTCGTGGGGTCCTGCAGTGTCGCACACCAGCCAGGTACAACCGTACGGTATTGTGGAAAAATGCCAGGAGTTAGTGGCAGTAGGAAACAAGGCCAGAATTCGTTAAATGCTGGACGGTACTCAGGGATATAGAGGCAAGAACTTGTTGAATGCCCTCCAGGCGGTCTGATAGGCCTTGCGGGTATTGCCGGAGAGTGATGCGCTGATGAGTTTGGTAGCTAACATTAGGTGCTGAGTTACTCCAGGGCCAGCCGTGACCAGTCCAGGGTAGTGACCGACCGGGGACTGACTCCAGGCATCTGTCTGAAGAGGGACACCTAGCCAAAGGGGGAGGCGGCTCTGCTGCTAAGTTGCGCTTGCCCGGGATGGATGAACAGTAGATGTTAAACTGATGCTGAAGGGACAACTGGCAGTTCCCCCTCCCGAGACTAGACTCTGGATCCGCCCCTGATACAATCCCATATACACAATCCTACACCCACAGTTGATCCAGAGGAAGGCAAAAAACCCAGCAAAGCATGATCCAATTTGCCACAGCAGGGAAAAAATTCCTTCCTGATCCCCCGAGAGGCAATCGGATGTTCCCTGGATCAACTTTACCTGTAAGCCTACGAAGGAGGGGCATGACGGGCCTGGACTTGGACCTGCCTAGCTGATGATCTCTGCTATGGCTAGGTTGTCGGTTGTAACGCTACAATCTGTCCGGAGCAGCTGTGGCCCCATAAGTGAGCAGCTGCCACGATGGGGTAGAGCTCAAAGAGGCAGACGTTGTGACGAAGCCGGGTGTGACCAGTGCCTGTGGAGGCCAGGGGGCTGTAAACCATAAATGGCCAAAAATGGCGACACCCTGTGACAGGGGGACACCGAGGGAATGAAGAGTAAGACGCCTTTCCAGTTAGACAGGAACTCCTCCCACATGGCCAGGTCTGCCACTGCTGCGGCATCAAGACTGATGACCCGACCTGGGTCCTGGTTGTTTAAAAACGACCCTAGCCTGTTAGGATGCCCTGGGGTTGTCCCAGGCGGTTCTATCAGAAGGAAGTCGTCCAGATAGTGGACAACCTCCTGGCACTGTGCTTTCGCAGGGTCTCGGCGAACGTGTTTAAACCAGGGGCTACTATTGGACCCGAAAGTCGATTCGGTAGCGAAAATGATATGCCTCCTTTGATACCCTGCCAGCACCGAAGAGAGGGCCGTACGGGCCACCACTCGAAGGCATCTGATATGACTGAGTAAGAGAGTTCGAGACTGGAGGAAGAGTGAGGCGCTGACAAGTCGTAAATTAGACGTGTCTTCTTCCCCTTTTTTTCTTTTTCCACAGAACTTTCCTCGGTCTAATTCTGTCTGGAGGAGTTGGTCGATGGCTTGATCCTCTGTGGGCGCTGAACGTAGGTTCCTGCCCTCATGGGTGGTGTGGGGCAGGGAGATGAGCCCAATGTAGAACCCTTTTGAGACGCCTGTATGCGGTAGACGGCCAGGGATGGCATGGGATGTGAGGTCGATTAGATGCCGCACCGTACGAGATTCACCCGGCTTAGTCATGTCTTCCTCTGCTTGACCTCACATAGGAGCCTGGGGTGCGCCCTCTGGCATAGGGTACATACACGTAGTAAAGGACACTGGCTACAGCTGTAGGAGCCATAACTATAAATGTTGCAAATTGCTGCTGCCCCGGCCGTCCGCACTAGTTGTCCTAGTTTGTCTATCTTCAGCCCTTGTGCAGGGGCCTGCTGACCCTGACCCATGCTAGTGGTGGCCGTGTTGTCAACCTGGTAGACGGAGGCTGCGTTGGCACACCAGACGACGGTGTGGGTCGCTGACTGGTACATGGCGCACCGTGGTGGCTGTAGGCCCGCAAAGTGCCGACAGAACAGCTTGGTGTCCACGATATTCCAGTCCGTAACGAAATGAATGAAATGAAATGAAATGGAATGAAATGATAGACAACAAAACAAATGAAATGAAACTACATGTTGCCTTTGATGAAATGAAACTCCCATGACAGAGGCCTGGCCCGGTCATACCGCATTGCGAGTGACTGTGAACCAGACTCTGGAGCATGTACTGAAATGAGACAACGGTGAAATGAGGCCCAATACCTGGGGCACACCGGGAGGAATTGACAACATCGTAGATGTCATGGAATTCAAATCAGAGCGCAACTAGGTGAGGTGAAATGAATGAACTTCCTTGACAGAGCCTGAATCGCCATGCCACTTGTTTAGCAACTGAGCACGATGGACTCTGGAGCATGTACTGAAATGAGGTCGGTCCTGGGCACGCCGAGACGAATTAGTACGGGGAGATGACTAGATTCGTGTCGGAACGTGGTAAGGTGACACAGAAATGATATACCATGACAAAGACGAGAATCAAAACTGACCGAACCTTCGAAGTGAATCTGTCTCTGGCGCATGTATTGAAATGAGGCCGAGCAGCTGGGCGCACTGGATCGAATTGGTCAGTGCATCTTGCGGATGCGACTGGATTTGAATCGGAACGTAATAGGTGACAGAACGATGCCATGACAAAGACTAGAATCAACAAATGAGGCTACCACCAACAAGTGAATCCGTCTCTGGAGCATGTACTGAAATGAGGCCGAGCAGCTGGGCGCCCGGATCGAATCAGTCGGTGCATCTGTGGACGTGACCAGATCTGAACCGGACGTAATAAGTGACAGAAATGATGCCATCACAAAGACTAGAATCAAACGACTGGGATCGGGACCAACTTAAAGATTCTGTCTCTGGTGCATGTACTGAAGTGAGGCAGAGCAGCTGGGCGCACCAAATCGAATCGGTCGGTGCATCTGCGGATGCGACCGATACGAATCGGAACGTAATAAGTGACAGAAATGAACTATGACAAAGACTGGAATCAGACGACCGAGGCAATTTCTAAGTGAATCCGTCTCTGGAGCATGTACTGAAATGAGGCCGAGCAGCTGGGCGAACCGGAGCGAATCGTTGCATCTTCGATGCGACTGGATTCAAACCGAAACGTAATAAGTGACCGAAACATGACAAAGACTAGACTCGGGCCCGCATCCGTACGAATGGTGAGCCAGTCTCTGGAGCATGTATAGAAATTAGGCCGTAGTCTGGGGCACACCTGGAACGAATCAGTGCATCGGGGATGCGACTCGATTCGAATCGGACCGCAGCTGGTGACAGAAATGAAAATTGAAATGTGGTGAAATGATGAAATGATTGCCATGCTAGAAATGATGCGAAATGATTGGCATGACCGAATGGCTCGAAATGATCGAATGGCTCGAAATGTTGGCATGCTAGAAATGATGAAATGATTGCCATGCTAGAAATGATGAAATGATTGCCATGCTAGAAATGATGAAATGATTGCCATGCTAGAAATGATGAAATGATTGCCATGCTAGAAATGATGAAATGATTGCCATGCTAGAAATGATGAAATGATTGCCGTGATAGAAATGAATGAAATGACTCGACACGGTCTAAGTGATTCGTAATAAATGACATGCCAACAGCGATTCAAAATGATTTGCTAACAGAAATGATTCGAAACGGTGTGACATGACAGCATATGATATGAACTGACTTGACATGGTAAAAATGACTCGAAAGGACTGACATGCAAACAGCGATTTGGACGATTGCAGACACAGAAATGATTCGAATCAATGCGACATGACAGAAATTATACGAACTGGCTGGACCAGAGAAATGCTGCGGCGTGTGCGAACGGCACCGAAATGACTCGCCAATGTTTGAACGATTCAAAGATTGTGCGACCTGACCGTGCGAAGTTGCAAAACGAGTGCCGAATGCGGCATCAGTGAGATTGTGCGATTCAACCACGTGAAATTGTGAAATGAGTGCCGGACGCGGCATGATTCAAACGACCTGAAATGACAGAAATGATTCGGCGTGTTGCGAACAGATCCGAAACGACTCGTCAATGTTTGAACGATACAAACAACTGTGCGATTCAACCATGTGTAACCTATGAAATGAGTGCCGGATGCGGCATCGGTCGGCGTGTCGTGGGCGAGCGACTGTGAGTCGTGCGACACCTGGCGTCCATTTGTTTGGTAAGGAACACGTGCGGGTGAAATGTTTGCGATTCGAGACATGTTTGTGAGTGTTCGTGAGTATAAGCGTAACCGCAGTTCGTGACATGAAAACGATGCATGAAACGAAAAAATGGGAGCCAAAGTCCTACCTGCGACAGCCGAAACAGCTATGATTGTACGAACCTACGATCCGGAACACGAGCGAAACACGACATGAACGACAACGACTGACGAACACGAAACACGGAACTGCAATCCGCTGAGGAAGACGGGACTAACGACAAGGAACTCACGAACAGGAACACGAAACACAAACGCTTGTCTCGAATAGTCGGCCCATGATGTCTGACGTATCAGATATCTCACACAGGAAACCGACAAAGACCGGCAGGAAGTGGGCTGGTTATATACCCTCCGGGCTCCTCCCATAACTTCAGGCCACCATACTGGCCTGCTGCAGAGAAACACCCCAATAACAGGGTATTACCACCTCCATGCTTTACTGTAGGAATGGTGTTACTTGGATGGTGAGCTGTATTGGATTTTAGCCAGACATACAGTACCTTTTGTATGGTAACGCCAAATAATACAATTTTAGTCTCATCTGACGATAACACCTTCTTCCATGTGGGCTCAGAATCTTGAAGGTGCTTTTTAGCAAAGCTCAGTCATGACTGCATATGGCCTTTCCTGAGGAGTGGCTTTTTTCTTGGAACCCTCCCATACAAGCCACATTTGTGGAGAATTTGTGATATTGTTGTCACATGCACACATTGACCACTCTTTGTCTTAAATTCCTGCAACTGCTTCAGATTTGCTGTAGGCCACTTGGTAGCCTCTCGGACCAGTTCCTTTTATAGTTACATAGTAGGTGAGGTTGAAAAAAGACACAAGTCCACAACACATCCTATGTGTGTGATTATATGTCAGTATTACATTGTATATCCCTGTATGTTGCGGTCGTTCAGGTGCTTATATAATAGTTTTTTAAAAAATATTGATGCTCCCCGCTGAGACCACCGCCTGTGAAAGGGAATTCCACATCCTTGCTGCTCTTACAGTAAAGAACCCTTTACGTAGTTTAAGGTTAAACCTATTTTCTTCTAATTTTAATGAGTGGCCATGTGTATTGTTGAACTCCCTTCCGTGAAAAAGTTTTATCCATATTGTGGGGTCACCAGTACGGTATTTATAAATTTAAATCATATCCCCTCTCAAGCGTCTCTTCTCCAAAGAGAATAAGTTCAGTGCTCACAACCTTTCCTCACAACTAGGGATGAGCCGAATACCCCCGGGTTCGGTTCGCACCAGAACCTTCGAACGGACTGAAAGTTCGTGCAAATTTTCGAACCCTATTCTTTACAATGGACGCGAACGTTCAAAATCAAAAGTGCTAATTATAACGGCCAATATGCATGTTAATGTCATAAAACAGGTTTGGGGACCCGGTCCTGCCCCAGGGGACGTATATCAATGCAAAAAGAACTTTTAAAAACTAACGTTTTTTTGGGAGCAGTCATTTTAATGATGCATAAAGTGAAAAAAAAAAGTGAAATATTCCTTTAAATATGGTACCTGGGGGGTGTCTAAAGTATGCCTGTGAAGTGGCATGTGTTTCCCGTGTTTAGAACTGTCCCTGCACAAAATGACATTTGTAAAGGAAAAAAAGAAGCCATTTAAAACCACTTGCGGCTTTAATGTCAGGTCTTGTCCTGGCCATATGGCTGAAAATCCTTGAGAAAAATGGCATGGCTACCCCATCACCCCCACCCCAGCCCCTTTGGGTCTTGTATGGATATTAAGGGGGACCCCGCACCCAAAATAAAACCCTATACCTACAACTAGGGATGAGCCGAACACCCCCCCGTTCGGCTCGCACCAGAACCCGCGAACGGACCTAAAGTCCGTGCGAGCTTTAGAACCCTATTAGTTATAATGGATGCGAACGTTCGAAATTAAAAGTGCTAATTTTAAAGGCTAATATGCATGTTAATGTCATAAAAAGTGTTTGGGGACCTGGGTCCTGCCCCAGGGGACATGTATCAATGCAAAAATTTTTTTTAAAAACGGCCGTTTTTTCAGGAGCAGTGATTTTAATAATGCTTAAATTGAAACAATAAAAGTGTAATATTCCTTTAAATTTCGTACCTGGGGGGTGTCTATAGTATGCCTGTAAAGGGGCGCATGTTTCCCGTGTTTAGAACTGTCTCTGCGCAAAGTGTCATTTTTGAAAGTAAAAAAGCTATTTAAAATCACTCGCGGCTAATGTTAATTCACGGCTCCCGTAACACAGAGAACAGTGATTCATTGAAACTCATTCATAAAAAAAAGTCATTGATAAAAAATAAAAAAAAATGAAAAAAAAAAAAAGCGTAGGGGTCCCCCCAAATTCAATAACCAGGCCCTTCAGGTCTGGGATGGATATTAAGGGGGATCCCAGCCAAAAAAAAAAAAAATGGCGTAGGGTCCCCCTCAAAATCCATACCAGACCCTTGAGGTCTGGTATGGATTTTAAGGGGAACCCTAGCCAAAAAAAATGGCGTGGGGTCCCCCTCAAAATCCATACCAGACCCTTATCCGAGCACGCAACCTGGCAGGCCGCAGGAAAAGAGGGGGGGACGAGAGCGCCCCCCCCTCTCGCCTGAACCGTACCAGGCCACATGCCCTCAACATTGGGAGGATGCTTTGGGGGTCTAAGACCCCTAAAGCACCTTGTCCCCATGTTGATGAGGACAAGGGCCTCTTCCCCACAACCCTGGCCGGTGGTTGTGGGGGTCTGCGGGCGGGGGGCTTATCGGAATCTGGAAGCCCCCTTTAACAAGGGGACCCCCAGATCCCGCCCCCCCCCTGTGTGAAATGGTAAGGGGGTACAAAAGTACCCCTACCATTTCACCAAAAAAGTGGCAAAAATGGTAAAAATGACAGGAGACAGTCTTTGACAATTCCTTTATTAAAATCTTCTTTCTTCTTTCTTCATCCTTCGGATTCTTCATCTTCTCCTTCCTTCATCTTCTTCCATCTTCTTCTTCCATTTTCTTCTTCCTCCGATCCGCTTCTTCTTGCGCTGGTCTTCTCGTCCTTCTCGTCCGGCATCTTCTTCCGTCCGCGTCGGTGTCGGTGTCTTCTTGGGCCGCTCCGCGCAATGGGAGGCTCCCGCTGTGTGAGGCTCCGCTCCATCTGACAGGTCTTTTAAAACGGAGGGCACCTGGTGACCCCGCCCCCCTCTGACGTCATGGGGAAAGCCATCATGGAATTCCCCATGACGTCCCTGTGCGTCAGAGGGGGCGGGGTCACCAGGTGCCCTCCATTATAAAAGACCTGTCAGACGGAGCGGAGCCTCACACAGCGGGAGCCTCCCATTGCGCGGAGCGGCCCAAGAAGAGACAGAGACACCGACGCCGACGGAAGAAGATGCCGGACGAGAAGGACGAGAAGACCAGCGCAAGAAGAAGCGGATCGGAGGAAGAAGAAAATGGAAGAAGAAGATGGAAGAAGATGAAGGAAGGAGAAGATGAAGAATCCGAAGGATGAAGAAAGAAGAAAGAAGATTTTAATAAAGGAATTGTCAAAGACTGTCTCCTGTCATTTTTACCATTTTTGCCACTTTTTTGGTGAAATGGTAGGGGTACTTTTGTACCCCCTTACCATTTCACACAGGGGGGGGCGGGATCTGGGGGTCCCCTTGTTAAAGGGGACTTCCAGATTCCGATAAGCCCCCCGCCCGCAGACCCCCACAACCACCGGCCAGGGTTGTGGGGGGGAAGAGGCCCTTGTCCTCATCAACATGGGGACAAGGTGCTTTAGGGGTCTTAGACCCCCAAAGCATCCTCCCAATGTTGAGGGCATGTGGCCTGGTACGGTTCAGGCGAGAGGGGGGGCCGCTCTCGTCCCCCCTCTTTTCCTGCGGCCTGCCAGGTTGCGTGCTCGGATAAGGGTCTGGTATGGATTTTGAGGGGGACCCCACGCCATTTTTTTTGGCTGGGGTTCCCCTTAATATCCATCCCAGACCTGAAGGGCCTGGTTATTGAATTTGGGGGGACCCCTACGCTTTTTTTTTTTTTTTTTTTTTTATTAATGAATGACAGCTCTCTGTGTTACAGGAGCCATCAATTCATTAGCCGTGAGTGATTTAAATAGCTTTCTTCCTGCAAAAATGACACTTTTTTGCAGGGAAAGTTCTAAGCACAGGAAACCTGCCCTCCTTCACAGGCCACCTATAGACACCCCCCAGATGTGATACTGCAATGCTGTTCTAACAGCATGCACACACATATCCCCAGAAATAAAGCACATATTGTTGTCAGCAGTCAGCAGCACACTGACACACTGACACTGTCTGAAACATAATATGCGAGGCCGCCGGCGCGGCGGCCTCTTATACCGTGGGGCGTGTACTAAAGCCCCTGAGCTATAATTGGCTACAGGCATCCTGCCTGTAGCCAATTATGGCTCTCCTCGCTGCCGGCGCTGTGATTGGCCAAGCATGCGGGGTCACAGTGCATGCTTGGCCAATCATCAGCCAGCATTGCACTGCGCGGGCCGCAATGCATTGCGGGGCCGCTCGCATCACACGAATTTGATGCGAGCGGCCCCAATAGTTCTGGGCTCGCCGAGCGAGCGAACACCCGGTGCTCGATTCGAACATGGGTTCGAATCGAACACCGGGCTCATCCTTACCTACAACCCTATATACTCTGAACAGCAGTATATAGGCGGTGCAAACAAGACAGGGACTGTAGGTTTGTTCTTAAGTAGAATCTGAACAGGTACATTTTTAAGTGTAGCTCCATCCAAAAAAAATCTATTTTTAAGCTTTTTGGAGAACATAGTGTTAAACATATAATATCTCTATTTCTGATTTATTAATCACAAAATATGATATGGGTTAAATGAGAGTTCTATTGAGAAGATTTGGAAGCTTGAAACATAATACCATTTATTAGAGTAAAGTTTAACAGGTCTAGGTAATGCACAGAAAATACAATTTATAGTTTTAAGCAAGGGAGTAAATGTTAGGTTAAAACACAAGATTACATAGAAAATATTTATAGCAAACAGACATTAATTAAAGTAGGTATACCTATAAGTGCTGGGAGATGATCTGATAAATTACCTATCTTATGATTCCAGGGCCCATGGTCAGTGTTCATCTGCCTATCATTGTGTGTGTCTTGCTAATAAAGTGCCATCTCTCATTGACTTGCACAGGGCCACCCTGATTGGTTAGCCCTCTCCTCCCTCCGGGCGTATCTCTTCCCTGATTGGTCAATTTCCTTATAACTTAATTTCCCATGAATAGCACATTAACGAGCTAGCGTTAATTAGTTTGAAGGGAACCTAATTAAAGAGAAGGTCTTTTCGTGAATGGGGCACTTAACTATGCGCAATCATAGCTGGGTTATCCTGAATAAGTCAAAAGAAATATGCTAAGCACATAAGACACCTTTTGAGATGGATAAATAGTTGATTAGCACGGAAGAGTACAAAAGCCTTTATTAGCTAATGAATTCAGAGCCGTCCTGACTAAACACAGATACCTTTTCCTGGGCCTTTGAATATTAGATTAGGTAGACAACAGGGCATCTTCCCACCCCACACTTAGCATACCTAGACACAAAAGGAACTGTTAATTGGATTAGATATTCCCACGGACAAAGTCCTCCAGCCAAGTTTAACCCTTAACAGAAAAAAATACTACAAGCTAAAATCATATATATATACATCTATATACACATATTCCCAGTTGCTAATGGAGATTACTCATAAACCCCTCATAATGCAACAGATGACCCCTTGTGGCAAGTTGAGACAGATGAAACGAGGCCACATTTAAGTGAGTAATTGTTTATGTCTAATCTCCATTAGTGAGTTCAGTTTCTCCCTCTGCCATCTTAGAAGTCAGCCAAGATATATCACCATGCCCGTCATAAATATCAGTACCCCACACTGCAATATAAGAAGCCCTTTTATTCCCATTTCCACCCAGGTCCTAGTGGTGACTAAGCTGAAATCCCCATCATGTAAAAGTTCATTCAACCGTTTCCCTGTTTTCTCCATATCATTACTAATTTGAATTATATGGGTATCCTTCCTTGCAAGCAGATTGTGAAGGTTTACTGACAGAGTATCAATTTTTATATCAAAATGGGGTATGTAGGTTATAGGATCTGGGACATCAGGGGGACTCTCAATGATATAGTCTTCTGTTAACACTGGTATGGGGGTTACTACAGTTTCCCCAATAATAGTGTACTTATGTGGAATGAAGCAAAAATTTGGATAGGGTATTGGACACGACTGACCCCCATAGAGAAATGTCTGGTGATTGGTAACGACACAGTACAGTCCATCCATGTGGTAGGTGACTTTTGTGCTTGGTGTTCTCCATTTTGACAACTTCACTGGGCAGTTAGCTTTCATCTCCCTTGGACTGGTTTCTTGAGGGGGTTGGTGTGGACTTTCCAGTTGGGGGTCCCTTGCTACTTTGGCTGTGGGATCCGGGTCATTGCTTAGACCACAGACTGGAGTGTCAATTTCAAACACATCACAACGGCATAAGTACCTATTGTCTTTGACAGTGCAGCAGGCAGTGTGTGGTGCTTTCCATGGCCCTTGAACTTGAATGAGCATTTGGGGGAGGTGCAACCTTTCCTTGTAGACGTCATTTTCGAGGTACCCGAGGGAGTGTATGGACGCCATCGTGTTAAAGTAGTCATCTTGTGGATGGAACACTGGCAGTGACATGGTGAAGGACACGTACATTAGGTCACGGTAGGCGCACAGTGATGGGCTCTTCTTGCAAGCAAATGGCCCTCTATTTGGGTGTGGTGTTACTATCCCTATATTTCGAATTGTGGAAACCGGCAAAGGTTTGCACTTGTCTCCAGAATGTACATTCATTCCACCAATATTAGTGTGAGTACAATACCATCGGGTAAGGTCTGTGTCCCTTAATATATCCGGGATTTTACCTGCTTGAATATCTCGGATGATATTAGTGACCTTGGTTAAAACAAAATTCCCATACGCAGTGCATATTACCTCTTTGCCCATACCATCCTCTCTAGCTTTCTGATTGTTTATATTTATGATTTCGTTTATTTTCTGTTGTGTCTTTTCAAACAACTGGGCAATGTCTTTCATGTTATAAACCGTAAACCTTTCCTCCTCTGCAAGCCCCTCAACACCCTGCAGAATGGTTTCAGCACTTGCTGACCCTCTTTCTGTTCAAAATTTCCGATGTGCCTGCAAATTGCTGACAAATCGGCTCGGTTCCAAATTGACATGCCAGATCCAAAAAGTCCTGGGATGGACCCAAGTATGCTGTCCAAGCCCTTTAACTTTCTGGATCTGAAAATGCCCCTGTGGAGAGCGAGGTTTGGTTCTGCAAAGGGGTCCTGAGTTTGGCTTGCATGGGAGGCAATCAAATCTACCAGCAAGGAGGAGTAAAACAGAGAAACATTTGTCCGGGCACATGAGCCGAATTCGGCCATGTTCCACTGGGACAAATTAAGTACCACAGGTACATGAATAAACTTAACTTTATTGAACAATATTCCAGGGATGGATGTTGCCGTTAGGCCACTAGGTGGTCCCTCTTGCAGTGATGGGCATTCCAAAGATGTTGGTTCGTAGTAGGGGATTGCAGTTGTGTTTTTGGGCAAAGTTGCAGGAGCGGGGGTGTTAGTCTTTGGAGACACATGCAAGGTAACTTTTCCTGGGATGTACTGAAGAGTGGATGCCTGTGTGTTGC
>CM053029.1:251486391-251564487 GCA_028564925.1 Lithobates sylvaticus | reverse complement strand
CGAATGCGGACGCAAATGTTTGTGAGTGTGATGACATGAGGTATGAGATTGAACAATTGGTGACTGAGAATGGTTTGTTAGAACAGGGATTGGATGAATGGAAGGAATCATGTATGTATCGCAGCGCTAGAAAATAAAGAGGCTGAGAATGAAAATGCGATAGAAAATCTTTTTTTTTTGTTTACAAACGGTTTTTATTATGAGTAAGGTCATAGTACAAGATTTTGACAGTGGTGGAAAATGTACAAGTGAAGGATTCATTTAGGTAATACATTATAGCTGAGAAAAGACATATCACATGACGGGATACACTTATTTGATCTTAAGTCTATGTAACATTTGCGTGGATGGATTCATAGATCTGCTTAGGTAAAATAACATTAGTGAACATTACACCAGTGATGAGGAATCCCACAGAGTCCATTTTTTTTGATATATGTGCGTGGTATCATATAACGTGTGGTGTATTCTTTCTGATAGTTTGATGTTTGCCATACGGTTGAGAACCTGAGGCCAGGGTATGTTGGGTGAGCGCCTACCCATCAACATCTCCTCTCTGTTTCAGGGGCTGCCCTACACATGGGACACTATTACATATATTTTGGGATTGCCCCCACCTTAAAAACATCTGGCACAATGCTAATCTCATGATTGACCGAATCTCAGGTAGAAAGATCCCACTAACACCCCAAATGTGCCTTTTATTCTCCCCCATACAAGATATACCAATAGCCAGTTCTAGACTAATCCACACCCTATTTAGCTCTATCCATTGGACCATCGCTTCCAACTGGCGCTCACCCAACATACCCTGGCCTCAGGTTCTCAACCGTATGGCAAACATCAAACTATCAGAAAGAATACACCACACGTTATATGATACCATGCGATAGAAAATCTTAAGACAGAGTTACAGGAATGTAAAATTCAGCTAGCCCAAAAAGATAATACCATTGTGTCTTTGAGAGCATGGGCAATGGAGAATGTGCATAGCCATTGCTGTGCTAACAAGGACACACATTCCGGTGTGACACAGGAGCAAAGAGAAAGGATGCCGATCGAACAGCAACCAGTCTGTGCGGCTGACAGTCCTGAAGAGGCCCCAAGTCTCTTCACTCCTGTGCTAGACAGAACTGGGCAAGGATTAGGAATTATAAAAAGGGAGGGTAGCACCCAAACCACAACAGTCTCCATACAAGATCGCACAAATCTGTGCCAGATTTTGGGAAAGTTTGACACTAGCGCTTCACCCATTAGTCTCTCGAACAGGCTGGAGGCTGTAGTGACACAGTACATTTTGAACAATAGGGATGCATGCGCACTCCTCCGCGCATGGCTTCCATTGCAACTGTGTGAAAAACTGCAACCACCAGTTGGGAATCATAGAGGTCTATCTCCCGAGTTAAGCTCAAATTGGGGGAACTCGGCAGATAGAATGAGGGAAATGCAGCGCATAATGGGAGGAAGAGATACTAGGGGTTCAGACGCCCTAGAAAATACAAAATTTAGGAGGGGAATTGATCCAATACTTTTTTGCAGTGAATACTTCGCCATTTATAAAGCCACATATAATTGTCCTGATATGTCTCCTGATGATAGTAGTTTTCTGTGTTCTATGGCTAATAAGTGCATATGTATTGATTACCATACCAGAATTGCACTGAGGAACGCCACCTCGTACCAGACCTTTATAAACATATTAAGGGACTGGGTTCGGGAGACAGATCAAGACAATAGGCCCACAAAAGAGTTGCGGAGATAGTTAAAAAGCGAAGGTACAGTGAGATTTACAGGCAAGTGTTATAGATGTGGGAATACAGGCCATGTAATCAAGGACTGTAAATTGCCTAGGAGGAGCATGGGTGAGAAGAAGCCTTGGCATAAGAAGGAACAGCGAAAACCTGGACCAGATAAGGTAGCAACGGAGCCGAACGAGGCACCTGATGCTACATTATATGGTCCACTTTTGAGGGAATTGCAAAGGTTAGGGAAAGGGTTTAAAGAAAACCACGAGGAATATAAAATCCCTCCCCCAACCAATCCTTATTTTAAACCATAGGGATGTCAGGCCCCGTTGTTGTCCCTAGTATGTCAACTGGATAGGGACAAAAGTGGCAGACCACGTATCCGAGGGGCGATAGGGGGCCATCGCACGAATGTACTTTTTGGATACGGGGGCGGCTGTCAGCATAACAAATATTGAACTTCAAAAGGATCCTGCTGGAAGACAAATTTTCCTTAGGAGGATTCGGGGACAACTAGTACCTTCTGAGCAATCAATACCTGTGAACATAGAAATAGAGAGGTTATGGGTGGAACACAGTTTGTTTCTTTCCCCAACACACGAGGGCACTATTTTGGGCTCTGATGTCATGGGGGCACATGGACTGATTCTTGATCTATGCAATTGGTATTGTGGAAAGGGTCTAGATACAAAGGCAAGGCACACATGGTCATGGACAGCTGTGAGGTTGCATCAGTTAAAACCGATGAAATCCTTGACCCGCAGGCAATATTGAAAACAGAGGACCAAGTATTGGCTAAAATCTTGTGGCAACATAACAAAGTGTGGGCAACGTCTAAAGCGCAATGTGGTAGAGTTTCAAACATGATTGTTAAAATTGAGGGCCCTGATCCGCCACCTCAGCGTCAGTATAAAATTCTGCCCGAATCTATCCCATACATAGAGAGCACAGTGAGGAATTTGTTGGCACAAAATGTAATTAAAGAATGCCAATCTAAAACAAATGCAGCCCTCTGGCCAGTGAAGAAGGAGGGGGGGTGGAGGCCCACTGTAGATTTCCGTGCGGTAAACAGATGCACCCATCTATTACAAATGTAGTTGCTAAAATGCCAGACATGATGACAGCACTAAAGCTTTCAGCAAGGGGGTATTCATCAATTGACATATCAAATGGCTATTTTTCAATTCCCCTGCATGAGGATAGAAAATACAAGCTAGCCGTCACGTTTCAGGGAAAACAATATGCATTCTGTCGTTTAGCTCAGGGGTTCAAATCCAGCTCTACATACTTCCACATCTGTATGGTGGACATTCTGAAGACATTTTCTGAGCCAGAATGCATCATTCAGTATGTGGACGACATTTTGCTTCAAACAGAGACAAAAGAGCAGCATTATGCTCTGCTGGAGGAGCTCCTGACACTAATTGAGAATGCAGGTCTGAAATTAAACCCCAAAAAGGCACAATTGATGAAGGATTCAGTATGTTTCTTGGGTGTGATAGTTTCACAGGGGGGGAAGAACTCCAGATCCAAACAAATGTGAAACTATCAGGAAATTACCAAGACTAATCACTAAAACTGCGCTGAGACAATTCCTGGGAATGGTCGGTTTCTGCAGGGACTTCATTGAAGGCTTTGCAGAAAAGGCAAGATCCCTGTATGACTTTCTAAAAGGAGACAAGAAGGAAACAGACCCCTTAGACTGGTTGGGAGAGCATGAACAAACTTTCACCAAGCTAAAGGTGAGTCTGATGCAGGCCCCAGCCTTGAGCAATCTGAATGCCGATTTGCCCTTTGCACTACAAGTGTATGCCTCTGCAGTAGCAATAACAGCTATGTTGCTGCAGGAGAGGCAGGGCAAATGGGTACCGGTGGGATACTGGTCCAGGGTACTAAACCCGGTAGAGAGGGGATTTGATGAATGTGTCAGGAACCTTTTGGCAGCGCACTGGGCGGTTCTCGCCACAGAGCATGTTGTGGGGTTTGGTAAAATCATTCTGCAAACACCCCATTCTCCAATTAAAATGCTTTTGGAACGTACCCTCAGTGGAGTATCCTCCCAAAGGGTAGCCAGATGGCTAGTGGATTTAACACCCAGGAATCTGGCTGTGACCCACAATGCCACCTACACTCTCCCACAATTGATGCAATATGAGGGGGAGCAGCATGACTGTGGGGAAGTACATCAGACCAGAACACAGGAGGTATTTAGGTTAGCATCAGGTACTGGAGACCTTAAAATCTGGGTGGATGGATCAAGGTACTGGGATGAAGGAAGTTTTCACACAGGGTATGCCCTGTGGTGCCCCCAGACCAATGAGAAAATCATGACCAAATGCCCTTGAAGCTTTTCTGCCCAAAGAGCTGAACTGGAGGCAGTGAGAGAGGCCATCACTCATTTCAGTTCAGGTCCCATAACCATATTCTCTGACAGCGCCTATGTAACAAGGTCTCTGACGGAATACATGCCTTTGTGGCAGTCAAGGGGCTTCAGTGATGCCTCTGGGAAGGACTTGGTACATAGTGCGGTGCTAAGGGATATATGGGAAAGAGCAAGTGTGGAACCTCAGAGAGTGGCTATCATTAAGGTGAGAGCACACCAAAGAGGTGGAGAGGAGGTTACTGTGGGCAACAACAAGGCAGATGAGCTGGCAAAGGAGGCAGCCCTGATAGGGGCCAAATGGACACCCTATGATACTGAAGGGAGGCAGGCCTGGGAGGAACATAATTCTGAGAGAGCAGGAGGTGAAAGCAGGTTCACATGAACTCCTGCGGTGCTAAGAATGCCTACCCCATGCTTAGCAGGTGAACAAAATAAGGATGAGGCCTTGAGCTCAATCAAAAAGCAGCTTAGAACGAAAGCGGCAGATGCTCCCCAAAATTATGTATTAGAAGACGATCTACTGTTAAAAGAAACTTCAGAAGGACGAAGGTTTGTAGTGCCCTCCCAGCATCAAAAAGATTTAGCCCTGGAAAATCACAGGTTAACAGGCCACATGGGCGTTCAGGGTACCTTGAAATTTGTGCAAGCTAGATACTGGTGGGAGACAATGGGAAACACAATCTCACAGGTAGTGCAGGAATGCTTAATATGTGCACAAATGAACCCTAGGCCAAAGGGAAAGAAGCCAATATTAGCAAGGGTACCGGTAGCCAATGGACCCTGGGAAAACCTACAGATTGACTTTGTTGGTCCGTTACAGAGTGCCCCTGGGGGATACAGATATCTACTCGTGGTGGTGGACGTTTTTTCGAAATGGGTAGAGGGTCTGCCCCTAAGAAAGGACTCTGCCACTGCCACGGCTAGAGCTTTGTGGACCGAAGTCTTTTCAAGATGGGGGTTCCCCAAAGTCCTGGAGTCCGATAGGGGGACTCACTTTACCGGCAGGGTCATGAAAAATATTTGTGAGCTGCTGGGAGTAGAACAGAGATTCCATGTTCCATACCATCCACAATCGGCGGGATGGTTGAGAGGATGAATCGAACATTGAAAGAGAGGCTTAAAAAGATGGTACTGCAATCAGGAAAGAACTGGCTGATTCATCTGCCTTCAATCCTGATGGCCGTACGAGGATCTACAGCGAAAGGTACATCATTAACCCCATATCAGTTAATGACGGGGAGAATGATGAACCTCAGCCATCCAGCAGACCCAATACTACCCCCTTGAGAGAGAGAGCTGAAAGGGACCGATTTCTGGTCCAACTGCAAGAACAGGTACAGAGGTATTTGCAATTTGCTGCAAGTAACATGGCACCTAAAGAGAAGGAGCAGCCTTTAAAGCCTCCCTTTAGCTTGAAGATTGGAGACAGGGTTATGGTAAAGAACTTTGTTTCCAAGTCTTCATGGGACGCAAACTGGACGGGACTGTTCACAGTCACTATGACCCTTAGTGATCAGGTGGTCAAAGTAAAGCGGCTCGTAGGGGTGCAAAGGGCATGAAAAAGAGGGAGATAGAGAAATGGGTTCATGCTGATAAATGTAAAAGGTATTGCTGATAAGAATTGATTCCGCTCTTGTTCTTGTTTTCCAGAGTCCTGGTGGAGCAAAGATTGGCAAAGTCTCTGGAGAATGGATGGAAGGATCATACTTGTCGTGTTGGCGATCCATCTGAGCCATGTAACATCTCAAATTGATTCTGACGAATATTCAGGGGATGATGTGGAAAGGGAGAATCCTGAGGAAGACCATGCATCCACTTCAATTATATCATCAATGCTGAACTTGTTAGGCCAGAAGGGGATGCAGGGGGGAGATGAAAGAGAAAGGTCAGGATTATATCAAAGAATCCTAAATTACCGGACACGTACCAATGGGGTCACCATGGCAATTTGCAATACAAAGTTTCTTTTGCTTTTGGACGATTTAATCCTAACTCAACATCGCAAGGGCGTGCGTACAAGCAAAATTTGCAAAATATCATACCGGAATCTCTCCAGCCGTTTGTAGATGTAACTATATATATGAATGAAACTGGTTATTGGATAGGAAAACAATCCAATCTATCCAAACCTTGGGAAGCAAGGGATGTAGGATATGGGGTTTTTGGTGAAGAATTGAAGGAAGGGAAGTATGTTTTTATGTGTGGCATATATTGGCATGACCAAAGTAATAGGGCGCAGAGACCCAGGAGGCTGACACTTAGGCACAGTAAGGTGTCTGTTGGACAAACTAGGGAGCTCCAGATGACACATCAATGGGGTGAAAATTTCCTTGTGGGGGCAGTATCTCGGTCCTATCAGTCCTACAGAGAAGCTCTTGGTTACTGGACATGTGGGACACCAGAGATGGACCTGGGGGAGATACGCCTAGTTGATGTCTCACCGGAGAGGTTAAAACCCTGCATAGGTGATGCCAGTGGCTACACACAGGAACATACTCCGTTAGAGAAGGGAGAACCACTACAAATAGATCTAAGCTCGTCACAAACGCTGGCTACCAGGGTACAGTATGCTTTCACCACATGGCACTTCAATGTCTCGCAATGGTTGGTAAAATCCTACTATCCTATATGTGCTGAATATACACTAAATCAAGTACGGTCAGTATATCAATGGCTTTCTCCCAGAGATGGGCGGACACAGAATGAGGTCCATGAAGGACGCTTATTTCTGAGGAGTAACCGAAAGAGGAGGGATGTATTCATCACTATATTAGGGGGAATAGGAACTGGGATGGGTGTTATTAATGAGGAACAAACTCTCAGCCATAGCTTCAGACAGTAAACGGGGCTTTGTTGCTCAGAGAGAGATCAATGACATTCTTGATAATATTCAACAACGTCACATAAATACCCAGGTAAAAGTAGCTCAAGATTTTATACGCCATTTTAAGAGGTTGGTGGATAATGTGGTGATACAGGGCAAAAATATGTCATGGGCTCTGGCATGCACTCAGGGACAGGCGGAACTATCAACCAACATCAAACTGATTGTACAGTCCCTGTATGGGGGGAAGTGGCCTTATGAATTAGCATCACAGCTCAGTAAGATTTTACCAAAGCACATCTCTTAAGCCCCATACACACGGTCGGACAATCCGCGGACCAGGTCGGTCGGATCCTGTCCGTCGTACTTTGTCCGATGTTGGTGTTGCGTACACACGGTCGGACTACGTTGTCGGAATATCCGGTCTGCAAGAACGTCGTGACGTAAGTCGTCGTCCACGAGATTAGAAAAGGGAAGTTCAGCACCACGTCAGGCACCCGTTGGGCTCCTTCTGCTGATCCCGTGTTTATCGAGATTTAGTCGAAGTTTGGTGACTTAAGATTCGCGCTTCTCAGTTTTCTGACTCAGATCGTTACTGCTCTTCAGTTTGTGCTTGTCGTGCGTATCTGTTTATTAGTGCGTGTAGTCAGTTCGCATTTGTTGGTCATTGCGGCCTATATCTTGATATAGGACGCTTTGATTTGCACTGCTTATTGTCTGCTCGTTTCTGGTATTCATTTGGTTCTTTCAGGCCTTGCTGTTTATCGGTGCTTTCTGTTTGTCCGTTCTGACCAGCCAACCTTTTGTGACCTTGTGAGCGATGTTTCCCGTGCGTACTCGTCGCCGAGTTCGTGCTGTACGCGGAATTGGTGTCGGGCTTTTAGCTTTGACCCAAGACCCGTCCATGAACAGAGTGACGAGGAGTATGTGGACCAAGAATTGGTTGCTTCAGCGTGACCAATTCTCGCACATGCTTTTGCTTCGTGAGATCCGGGAGAATAATCCTGATGATTTCAGGAACTTTCTCCGGATGACGGACCCCGATTTTCACCGTCTTTTGGCTTTGCTGACCCCCTTTATCAGCCGGCAGGATACCTGCATGAGACAAGCCATTACTCCGGAGCAGAGGCTTGTTGCCACGTTGAGGTACTTGGCGACAGGGAGAAGTCTTCAGGATTTGAAGTTCTCTTCAGGTATCTCTCCCCAGGCCCTGGGAATCATTATTCCAGAGACCTGTTCTGCCATCATCCAGGTCCTGCAGGAGGACTATATTAAGGTAACATTTATACTTTACTATTCCCTTCTATGTATGCTCTGTTTGCTAATGTCTTCTATTTTTGTCCTCCTTCCCTAATTACCATGATTGCAATATGTTCTAATATGCTGTGCCCCTTTTCTCCTTCATGCATTTTCCCTTCACTTACCTCCCCAGCATGCTCTTCTGCCCCAATAGACACCTATGGCCTAGTCACTTAAGCAATGTATTTTGTCTGCTGCATAGTATTGTTTGCCCCCAAACACCCCCTAAAATATGCACAAATGTTTGCTGTGTGGTTTACTTCATGTAGAGCCCCTTTTTTTTTTTTTTTTTTTTGGTGGGGGGGGGGGGGGGGGCAAACTCATTAGGACCCCCCTCCCCCAACTGCTCTGTCAGATGGTACCAATCCTTTATCTGCTGGCTTTCCCAAGGTCCATACACACTATATACCTACCTCTTTATAGTGGGCATCTTTAGGGATGAATTCAGCAAAGCATGTAGTGCAAGGGGCTGCCTCCATACTTTCCATTTCCGATGTTTTTGTGTTCTTTCCCTCCTATTAGCTTGCTTGGTAATTTCATAATGTCACAATGTGTTTGCCTTTTATTTTGGGGATGGGGGGGGTGTTGAAATGTTATTTTATCTTTCCTGGGGCTGCCAATAGTGTTAAGTACAGAGGGTCTGGCCAAACTAGCACACATTATTGAGCCATTTGCCAATCAATGAAGTGCAGAGGGTTACCTGTCCAACAACCCCCCCCCCCAAAACCCTAGTTATTGCCAATGGCCCATCAGAAGTGGTGGGATTGATGGGGGGTGAGTAATCTGTGAAGGGGAGCCTCTACTTTTCTGTGCAAATACTTTCCAGCCTCAAATTTTCAAAAATGCTCTTGTTCCAAGATGTTGATTGTCTAATCTGCTTGCAATGTTTAGGTGCAAAGTGACTAATTATTTTTTATTGTTTCACTCCACAGTTCCCTTCCACGCCACAGGAATGGCAGACTGTGGCCTCCCACTTTGCCAGCCGTTGGGACTTTCCTAACTGCGGAGGGGCAATTGATGGGAAACACGTCCGCATCGTCCCACCGCCCAACTCGGGGTCCTACTATTATAATTATAAAGGGTTTAATAGTGTAGTGATGTTGGCGGTGGTGTCGGCAACATACGAGTTTATGTATGTGGACGTGGGGATGAACGGCCGGATCTCGGATGGTGGTGCCATTACGCACACGGAGTTCTACTGGCATCTCCAAAGTGGCAGTCTGTGCTTGCCACCTCCAGAGGAGAATGCAGAAGGACTCCCCTTCGTCTTTGTCGCAGATGAAGCGTTTGCGTTGACTCCCCATGTGATGAGGCCGTTCCCGATGAGGACCCTCACCCCAGACCAGAGGGTCTTCAACTACAGGCTGTCCAGAGCCAGAAGAGTGGTGGAGAACACTTTTGGCATCCTGGCCAGCCGCTTCCGCCTGTTCTTGACGGCATTTAACTTGGCGGAATACAAACTGAACCACATAGTTCTTGCCTGTTGCATATTGCACAACTTCCTCAAAAGACATAACAGGAACTATGTGGTGCCCGTTGGCCCAGATGTGGAGGGCCCTCCAAATGCGGACCTCACAGCCCTTCAAGTGGCACGTCCAGGCTTGCCCCCTCTAAATGCCCGCGCGGTCCGCGAGCAATATATGGAGTACTTTGTGGGTAGGGGGGCCATTGCTCTGCCTGACGATGTGTGAGAGGCATTTTTTAATAAATCTGATATTTCAACCAACCTATGATTTCTTGTCATTTCACTATTCTTTTTAGCTTATTTTACCTTGAATTTTTTTCCCTTTGCCTTCGACAGTGGGAATGCACTTTCTGGGCAAAAGGAGGTAACAGTATCTTCTTCCCAAAAAGATTAGTCTCATGTTGTGTGTTTGCTACCTAATCTTTGGTCTAGAGAAGGTTTGTACTGCATAACTGACACCCAAAATACTCCTTTTCATCACCAGGTCAGACATGTGTGTATTCTCAAAAATGCTGTGCTCCGTGTTTTCGTACAAAGCACTGTGGGTGTCATTTACATAAGTCCAATCCACTATGCTCTACAAGTGCAGTGAAAAAGTGCCCTGGAAAAGAAAACTTGCAGTGCAAAGTGGACTTGCCTTTAGTAAATAACACCAATTGCCCCCCATATCCTTTACATTTGACATACATAATGCATTGTGTTTTTGAAATAAGGAAGCCACACATTTAGAAAAAAAAAAAGTTTACTTGGAAAACATTCACAAGTGCGTTTACAATCTTCACGCCCAAACTGACAACATCTTGGTTATTACAACATTGTTTACAAACATTGCGCAATTGGTAAAACCAGGCATGGAGCAAAACAGAACCTAGGAACTTGGAAAGTTCAACTTTGTAAAGTGAAGACAAGATCAGACATGACTATATGTTCAAAGTGTGTTTGATCTTGCCTTCATCACATGGGGGGTCACCCCTGGAAAGTGGAAATTTAGAACATGCACACAATTTGGGTCTGAAAAATGGTCATTAGATGGTAAAACACATGCCTAGAAGGTTCAAAAGTGCCATTTTCCATCATGGGGATGAATGGACGTTTTTTGGGGTGCAACCCCTTCACCACAACCACTTTCGTAGTTCGTAAAGTGTTTGCACCCCAAAAAAACGTTGCCATTCATCCACCATGATGGGAGCTAGCACATGTGGACACAATGTGTGCATGTTCCAAATTTCACACAGTTTTTAAGTTGCAAATGTGTTCAGAAGCTGGCACAAATGTGTGTTAATTACTTGGTGCGTTTTCATATTTTTTCCTAAAACATCAATGATGTTCTTCAATTTTTGTTGAACATCATTGATGTTTTGCTTTATGTAAGGGGGGAAAAATTTTTCCCCTTTTTTTTCCCCCCCCCCCCTTTTTTTCCCCCCTTTTCCCGGGGGGGGGGGGGTTTTAAAGGGGGGAATTTTTTTTGGGGGGGTTCCAAAAAAGGGGTTTTGGAAAAAAAAAAAGGGGGAGGGGAAAAAGGGGGCCCCCCCCCAAAACCCCCCCCCCGGGGGAAAAGGGGGGGGGGGGCCCCCCCGGGGAAAAAAAAACCCCCCCCCCCCCCCGGGGCCCCCCCCCCAAAAAGGCCCCCCCCCAACCCCCCGGGGGCCCCCCCCCAAAAAAAACCCCAAAAAGGGGCCCCCCCCCCCCGAAATTTGGGGGGGCCCCCCCCAAAAAAAAAAAGGGCCCCAAACCAAAAAACCCCCCCCCCCGAAACCCCCCCCTTTTTCCCCCCCCCCAAAAGGGGGGGCCCCAAAAAAACCCCCAAAAACCCCCCCCCTTTTTTTTGGGGGGGGAAAAAACCCCCCCCCGGGGGCCCCCCCCCAAAAAAAACCCCCCCCCGGGGGAAAAACCCCCCCC
Organism: Lithobates sylvaticus; assembly: GCA_028564925.1. Lineage (NCBI taxonomy): Eukaryota > Metazoa > Chordata > Amphibia > Anura > Ranidae > Lithobates > Lithobates sylvaticus. The sequence goes on along the minus strand of CM053029.1, from coordinate 251,552,872 downwards.
AAAAAAGTTTGGGCCCGGGGGGGGAAAAAAAAAAAACCCCCCAAAACCCCCCCTTTTTGCCCAACCCAACAAACCCCAAAAAAAAAAACCCCTTTTTAGGCCCCCAAAAACCCCCCCCCCCCCCCCCCCGGGGGGAAAGGGGAAAAACCCCCCCCCCAACCCCCCCCAAAACCCCCCAAAAAAAAAAGGGGAAAAAAGGGGAAAACCCCCCCCCCGGGGGCCCCCCCCCCCCCCCCCCTGGCCCCCCCCAAAAGGGGGGGGAGGAAAAAACCCCCCCCCCCCGGGCCCCCAAGGCAATTTCCCGGGAAAAAAAGCAAACCCAAAAAAAAACCCCCCCGGGAAAAAAAAACCCCCCCCCCCCCCCCCCCCCGGGGGGGGGGGGGGAAAAAAAAAAAACCCCCCCCCCTCCCCCCAAAAAAAACCCCCCCCCTTTTCCCCCGGGCCCCCCCCTTTCCCCAAAAAAAAAAAACCCCCCAAAACCCCAAAAAAAACCAAAAAAAGGGGGGGAATTTTTTTAAAAAAAAAATTCCCCCCCCCCGGGCCCCCAAAAAGCCCGGGAAACCCAAACCCCCCAAAAAACCCCCCCCCCCCAAAAAGGGCCAAACCCCCAAAAAAGCCCAAACCCCCCCCCCCGGCCCCCCCACTCCCCCCCCCCCCCCCCCCAGGCCCCCGGGGGCCCCCCGGGGGCCGGCCCCCCCCCAAAAGGGGGAAAAGGGGGAAAAAAACCCCCCCCCCCCCCCAAAAAACCCCGGGGGGGTTTTTTTTTCCCCCCCCGCCCGCCCAAAACAAAAAATTTTTTTAAAAACCCCCAAAAAAACCCCCCCCCCCCGGGGGGGCCCCCCCCCCAAAAAAAAAATTTCCCCTTTTTTTAAAAAAAAAAAGGGGGGGGGGGAAGGGGGCCCCCCCAAAAAAAAAAACCCCCCCCAAAAAAAAAAAAGGGGGGGGGGGGGGGGGGGGGGCCCCCCCCCCCCCCCCCCCCCCGGGGGGGAAAAAAGGGGGAGGGGGCCCCCCCCCCCCCCCCCCCCAAAAACAACCCCCCCCCCCCCCCCCCCCCCCAAAAAGGGAAAAAGGAAAACCCAAAAGGGGGCCCCCCCCCCCCCAAAAAAAACCCCCCCCCAAAAAAAAAAACCCCCCCCCCCCCCCCCCCCCCCCCCAAAGGGCCCCAACCCCCGGGCCCCCAAAGGGGGGGGCCCCCAAAACCCCCCCCCCCCCAAAAAAAAAACCCCCCCAGAAACCCCCCGGGGGGGGAAAAAAACCGGCCCGGGGCCCCCCCCCCCACCCCGGAAAAAAAAAAACCCCCCCGGGGGTTTTCCCCCCCCCCAAAAACCCCCCCCCCCCCCCAAAAAAAAAAAAACCCCCCCCCCCCCGGGGAAAAAAAAAAAAAAAAAAAAAACCCCGGGGAAAAAAAAAAAAAAAAACCCCCCCCCCCCCCCCAAAAAAAACCAAGGGGAAAAAAAAAAACCCAAAAAACCCCCCAAAAAAAAAACCCCCCCCCGGGGCCCCCCCCCCAAAAAAAAAAAAAACCCCAAAAACCCCCCAAAAAAAAAAAAAAAAAACCCCCCCCCAAAAAAAAAAGAAAAAAAAACCCCCCAAAAAAAAAGGAAAAAAAACCCCCCCAAAAAAAGGGGGCCCCCCCCTTTTCCCCCCCAAAAAAAAAAAAGGCCGAAAACCCCCCAAAAAAACCCCCCCCGGGGTTTTTTAAAAAAAACCCCGGGCCCCCCAAAAAAACCCCCCCCCCCCCAAAACCCCCCCCCCGGGGGCCGGGGGGGGAAAAAAAAACCCCCCCCCCCAAAAAAACCCCCCCCCCAAAAAGGAAAACCCCCCCCCAAAAAAAAAAAAAAACCCCCCCCCCCCCCCCAAAAAAAAATCCCCCGGGGGGGGAAAACCCCCCCAAACCCCCGGGGGGAAAAGGGTTTTAAAAAAACCCCCCCCAAAAAAAAAACCCCCCCCCCGGGGGGGGGCCCCCCCCCAAAAAAGGGGGGAAAACCCCCCCCCCAAAAAAAGGGAAAGGGGGGAAAATTTTTCCCCCCCCGCCCCGGGGCACCCCGGGAAAAAAAAAAGGGAAAAAAAAAGGGGGGGGGGCCCCGGAAAAGGGGGGGGGGGGGGGGCCCCCCGGGGGGCCCCCCCCCCCCCCCAAAAAAAATTTAAAAAGCCCCGGGGAAACCCCCAAAAAAAAAACCCCCCCAAACCCCCCCCCAAAAAAACAAAATTGAAACCCCCCCCCCCCGGGGGGGGAAAAAGGGGAAACCCCGGGAAAAAAAAAGGGGGGGGGAACCCCAAAAACCCCCCCCCGGGGGAAAAAAGGGGGGGAAAAACCCCCAAAAAAAGCCAAAAACCCCCCCCCCCCAAACCCCCGAAAAAGGGGGCCCCCCCAAAAAAAAAGGGGGGGGGGGAAAAAAAACCCCCCCCCGAAAAATTTTTTTTCCCCCCCCCAAAAAAACCCCCCCCCCCCCAAAAAAAAAAGGGGGAAAACCCCAAAAAAAGGGGGCCCCCAAAAGGGGGGGAAAAAAAAAGGGGCCCCCAAAAAAAAAAAACCCCCCAGAACCAAAAAAAAATAACCCCAAACCCCGGGGGGGGGGCCCCCCCCCCCACCCCTTTTTAAAAAAAAAAAAGCCCCCCCCAAAAAAAGGGGGGGAAATTTTTTAAAAAGGGGGGGAAAAATTTTTTTAAAAAAAAAGGGGGAAAACCCCAAAAACCCCCCCCCCGGGGAAAAAAACCCAAATTTTAAAAAAAAAACCCCCCCCCGCCCCCCTTTGGGGGAAAAAAAAAAAAAAGAAAAAGGGGGCCCCCCCCCCCCCGGGGGGGGAAAAGGGGAAAAAGGGGGCCCAAAAAAACCCCCCCCAAAAAAAACCCCCCCAAAAAACCCCGGGCCCCGGGGAAAAAAACCCCCCAAAAAAACCCCCGGAACCCCCCGGGGGGAAAAAAAAAAACCCCCGGGGGGCCCCCCCCCAAAAAAAAAAGGGAAAGCGGGGGCCCCCCCCAAAGGGCCCCGGGGGCCCCCTCCAAAAACCCCCCCCCGGGGAAACCCCCCCCAAACCCCCCCCCCCGGGGGGCCCCCAACGGCCCCCCCCCCAAAAAAAAAAAAAAAGGGGCCCCCCCCCCCAAAAAAAAAAACCCCCCCCAAAACCCCAAAACCCCCCCCCCAAAACCCCCCCGGGGCCCCCGGGGGGGAAAAACCCCCAACAAACCCCCCCCCAAAAAAAAACCCCCCCCCCCCCAAACCCCCCCAAAAAAAAAAAAAAAACGCCCCCCCGGGGCCCAAAACCCAAAAAAGGCCCCCAAGGAACCCCCCCCCCCCCCGGGGCCCCCCGGGGGTTTTCCCCCCCCCGGGGGGGCCCCCCGGGAAAAAAAAAAAAGGGGAAAAAAAAAAACCCCCCCCCCCCGGGGGGGCCCCCGGGAAAAAGGCCCCCAAAAAAAAAAGGTAAAAGGGCCCCCCAAAAAAAAGGGGGGCCCGGTTTAAAAGGGAAAAAAAAAAAACCCCCCAAAAAGAAACCCCCCCCCCCAGGGGGCAGAAAAAACCCCCCCCCCAAAAAAAAAAAAAAAGGAAAAAAAGGAACCCCCCCCAAAAAAAAAAAAAAAAAACCCCCCGGGGGCCCCCCAAAAAACCCCCCCAAAAAAAAAACCCCCCCCCCCCCGGGGACCCCAAAAAAAACCCAAAACCCCAAAAAAAAGGGTTTGGGGAAAAATTTTTTTTTTTTCCCCCCCGGAAAAAAAAAAAAAGGGCCCCCCCCCCGGGGAAAAAAAAAAAGGGTTTTTTTGGGGGGGCCCCCCAAAATTTTAAAATTTTTTCCCCCCCCCCAAAAAGAAAGGGAAAAAAACCCCAAAAAAACCCCCCCCCCCGGGAAAAACCCCCCCCCCAAAGGGGGGAAAAAAAGGGGGAAAAAAAAAAAGGGGCCCCCCCAAAAAAAACCCCCCCCCCCCCCAAACCCCCCCCCCCAAAAAGGGGGGGGGCCCCCCCCCCGGGGGAAAAAAAAAAAAAAAAAAAAAACCCGGAAAACCCAAAAAAGGGGAAAAACCCCAAAAGGGGGGAAAAAACCCCCCCCCCCAAAAAAAAAGGGGCCCGGGTCCCAAGGCCCCCCCAAAAAAAAAAAAGGGGGGGCCCCCCCTTTTTTTCCCCCCCCCCCCCCACAAAACCCTTTTAAAAAGGGGGAAAAAAAAAATTTAAAAAACCCCCCCCCAAAAAAAAGGGGGGGGGAAAAACCCCCCCAAACCCCCCCAAAAAAAAAAAACCCCCCGGTTGGGTTTCCCCCCGGGGGGAAAAAAAAAAAAACCCCAACCCCCACCAACCCCCCCAAAAAAAACCCCCCCCCCCCCTCCCAAAAGGGGGAAACCCCCCCCCCCCCCCCCCCCCAAACCCCCCCCCGGGGCCCAAAAAACCCCCCCCCCCCCCAAAAAAAAAAGGGGGGGCCCCCCCCAAAAAACCCCCCGCCCCCCCGGGCCCCCAACCCCCCCCCCAAAAACCCCCCCCAAACCCCCCCAAAAGGGGGGGTTTTTTCAGGGGCCCCCCCCCCCTTTTAAAAAAAAAAAGGGGGGGCCCCCCGGCCCCAAAAAAAAAGGGGGGGGCCCCCCCCTGGGCCCCCCCCCCACCCCCGGGGGGGGCCCCCCCCCCCCCCCCCCCAAAAAAACCCCCCCCCCCCCAAAAAAAGAAAAAAAAACCCCCCCCCCCCCCCCCCCCCCCGAAAACCCCCCCCGGGAAAAAAGGGGGGCCCCCCCCCCCCAAAAAACCCCGGGGAAAAAAAATTTTTCCCCCCCCCCCCCGGCCCGGGGGGGCCCCCCCCCCAAAAAAAAACCCCCCCCCCCGGGGGCCCCCCCCCCCCAACCCCCCCAAAACCCAAACCCCCAAAAAAAAAAACCCCCCAAAAAAACCCCGGGCCCCCCAAAAGGGGGGGGCCCCCCCCCCCCGGAAACCCCCCCCCAAAAAAAAAAAACCCCCCAAACCCCCCCCCCCCCCCCCCCTTAAAAAACCCCCCCCAAAAAAAAACCCCCCCCCCAAATAAAACCCCGGGGAAACCCCCGGGGAAAAAAAAAAACCCCCCCCTCCCCCGGGGCCCCCCCCCCGCCCCCCGGGGGGCCCCCCCAAAAAACCCCCCCCCCCCCCCCCCCAAAAAAAAAAAAGGGAAAAAGGGGGGGCCCCCCCCGGGCCCCCCGGGCCCCCCCAAACCCAAAAAACCCCCCCCCCCAAAAAAAAACCCCCCCCGGGCCCCCCCCCCCCCCCCCCCAAACCCCCCCGGGGGCCCCCCCCCAAAGGGCCCCCCCCCGGGGGCCCCCCAAAAAAAGGGGGCCCCCCCCCCCCCCTTTTTTTTTTAAAAAAAGGGGGGGCCCCCCCCCCCGGGGGAAAAAAAACCCCCCCCCCCCCCCCCCCAAAAATTCCCCCTTTTTTTTTCCCCCCCCAAACCCCCAAAAAAAAACCCCCCCCCCCCCCCGGGGCCCCCCCAAAACAAAAACCCCCCCCCCGGAAAAAAATTTTTTCCCCCCCCCCCCCCGGGGCCCCCCGGGGCCTTTAAAAAAAAGGGGGGAAAAAAAAAAACCCCAAAAAAAAAAGGGCCCCCCCCCCCCGGGGGCCCCCAAACCCAAAGGGGGGTTTTTTTTGGAGAAAAGGGGGCCAAAAACCCCCCAAAAAAAAAAAAAAAAAAAAGGGGGGCCCCCCCCCCCCCCCCCCCCCAAAAAGGGAAAAAAAAAACCCCCCCCCCCCCCAAAAAAAAAAAAAAAAAAAAAGGGGAAAACCCCCCCAAAAAAAAACCCCCCGGGGAAAAAAGGGGAAAACCCCCAAAAAAAAAAGGGGGGCCCCCCCAAAAACCCCGGAAAAACCCCCCCCCCCCCCAAAAAAAACCCCCCCCCCCCGGGGCCCCCCCCGGGGGGAAAAAAAAGGGGGGAGGGGGCCCCCCCCCCCCCCCCAAAAACCAAAAAAAAGGGGGGGGCCCCCCGAAAAAAAAAAAAAAAAAAACCCCCCCGGGAAACCCCAAAAAAAAAACCCCCCAAAAAAAACCCCCCCCCCCCCAAAAAAAAGGGCCCCCCCCAAAAGGGGGGGCCCCCCCCCCCCCCAACCCCCCCCCCCCAAAAACCCCCCCCCCCCCCAAACCGGGGCCCCCCCCAAAAGGGCCCCCCCCCCCCCCCCCAAAAAAACGGGAAAACCCCGGGGTTTGGGGGGGCCCCCCTCCCCCCGGGGCCCCCCCCCCCAGGAAAAAAACGAAGGCCCAAAAGGGGGGAAAAAAAAGGCCCCCGGAAAACCCCCCCCCCCCCCGGGGGGAAAAAACCCCCCCCCCCCCCAAAAAAAAAAAAAAAAGGGGTTTTTTTTTTTTCCCAAAAATTTTTTTTTCCCCCAAAAACCCCAAAAAAAACCCCTTTTTTGGGGGGGGGGGGGGGGAAAACCCCCCCCCCCCTTTTTTTTGGGGGTTTTTAATTTGGGCCTTTTTTTTTTTTTGGGGGGGGGGGTTTTAAAAATAAATTTTGGGGAACCCCAAAAATTTTTTTTTTTCCCCCCTTTTTAAAAAAACCTTTAAAAATTTTTTTTTTTTTAAAAAACCCCCCCCAAAAAATTTTTTTTTTTTTTTTGGGGCCCCCCGGGGGTTTTTTTTTTAAAAAAAAATTTTGGGGAAAGGGGCCGGGGAAAAAAAAAAAGTTTTTTTTTTTTTTAAAATTTTTTTTCCCCCCCGGGGGGGAAAAAAAAAAACCAAAAACCCCCCAAACCCCAAAAAAAAAAAATTTTTTTTTTTTTTTCCCCCCCTTTTTTTTTCCCTTTTAAAATTTTTTTTTTTGGCCCCCCGGGGGGCCCCCCTTTGGGGGGTTTTTTTTTTTTAAAAAAAAAAAAATTTTTTTTTTTTTTTAAAAAAATTTTAAAAAAAAAAAAGGGGGCCCCCCCGGGGGGGGGTTTTTTTTAAAAAAAAATTTTTTTCCCTTTTGGGGAAAGGGGGCCCCCCTTTTTTCCCCCCCTTTTAAAAAAAAAAGGGAAAGGGGGGGGGTTAAAAAAAAAGGATTTTGGAATGTACAACTTTGTAAAAATCAAACCACATGGAGCAGTATGCAAGCAAGAACTAAAACACAAAACCCAACTACTTACTTTTTTGAAGAATTCGCTTGATCTTTCTGTACTGATCGGCCTCCCTCAGTTTCAGGTCTGACCAGCGTTTCCTCAGTTGCTCCTTGGATCGTTGTACCCCAAACTGATTGTACAGCCTTCTCACAACTTTAGACATGATCTTGGCCTTGCGGACATTGGGGTTGAGGTAAGGCCCATACTTCCCATCATAGTCGCTCCTCTTTAATATGTCCACCATCTCCAACATTTCTCCAAATGACATATTGGAGGCCTTGAATTTCAGGCTCCGGGATCGGGACGTTTCTGCCTCCGGACTTTCCTCGTCCTCCTCCTCGTTGGTGGGATATTTGGGGCGCACCTGCTGTGTCCACGCCATGTGCTCTCCCCACTGCGCCGTAAAGAGAAGGGGTGGGGAATAGATGAGAAAGATCGTCAGGGGCGGGCGGAGTTTGACGCATGCGCACTGTATATAAAACGTCACACGCCTGTGTCGTAGCCACGATCTGGGAGACGAGGGGAGAGAAAACTCACGCACGAGACGATCGCTACAAACGAAGGTACAATTTGACGTTGGTACATAACTAGCCTAGACTGATTCGAACTTGAGGCCTCTTTATGGAGAAGATTAGGAGAGTTTAGCCTGACATAATTTATAGGGTTTGGTGTGGTGTTGTGTCTTGCAGAGATTATGAAGGGATTCAACGACATGAGTTTTCTCCCCCTCTTCATTGCCAAATACAGGGAATTTCCCATTTTATGGCAGGGTAAACACCCCCATTATAGCAACAAACCAAAGAGGCACGCAGCCCTGGAGGAACTTGTGGAATTTGTCAAGCCAAGGTTCCCCGCGGCAACTGTTGATGATATAAGAAAGAAAATTGGCAGCCTGAGGAGTGCGTATATCAGGGAGCACAAGAAGGTCCGGAAGTCGGAAGAAACTGCAACTGCAGCAGATGAGGTCTATGTCCCCAAGCTCTGGTACTATCAGAGTCTCCATTTTCTCAAAGACCAGGCTGATGTCACGGAGCCACTCTCGACTCCTCCTTCCATGCTTCCTTGCGCACAGGCCACCCCTGATGAGGCTTCCGAGGAGCAACCTGGGCCTTCCAGTCTGAAAGAGGTGGAGGAGCCCAGCTTGTTCCAGGTATAGTAGTTTTGTTACCATTTATGTGAATAATGAATGATGTTCACTTAATTCAGGATCCCCAATTGCTTAGTTCCTAACGTGTTTGACATATCAACTGACAGTAGTGTTGGAGACAGTTGGGGCCACAATCTAAACTGCAGGGCTGAAAATTGTATGGTTTTCTATTTGTAAACATTTTGCAACAGTCACTAGATGAAAATTGTGTGTGTTTGATGAACAAATAACTGAAACTATGTCCCTTTTTCATACACAGGAAGACCTCAGCCAGGAGGTGGCTGTGGAAGGTGGCAGTCAGGAGGAGGCAGGGGTTAGTGGCAGCCACGAGGTGGGTAGTGGCAGCCAAGAGGGGGCTAGGCCTCGGAGCCTGACTGACTCCCAAATCCCTCTCCTCCGCCTTCCGTACAGAAGGGCGAGAAGGGGGGGTGATGCGGGAGAGTCAGCGCTCCGGATGATCAGAGAGGCTTCAGCCTCCCTACATGCCACACCCGCCGACGAGGAGACCTTTGGCTCGGTGGTTGTCACTAAAATGATGGGTATGGAGGTGAGGCAACGCAACATGTGTGAGGGGCTCATCCTCCATGTCCTAAATAAGGGTAGGGCTGGGGAGATGACCCCAGTCACACATGTTTGCCATAGTTACCATGCTCCGCCTCCTCCTCCTCCTCCTTCTGCCACCCCACCAGCACGACAGCCACAGCGTGCAAGGAAGCGTGGAAGGAAGACCTGAGAGTGACAACCTGGAATCAGTCTGGTCGGAGAGAAGATGGAGCCTCTTGTAGTACCAGAGCCTGGGGACCTAGATGGCATCTGCTGCAGTTCCGGATGCTTTGGACTTCAGGACCAGATTGCACTCCCCTTAATATACGTACTCCTCAGGCCCCCAATTTTCTACGCTTGAACAATGATGGTTGCCGTGGGGGTCCAAGGCTTTGCAAATTCCCCAAGTTTCACCATGGCTGCGTTCCTCTTTGGTTTGTTGCTGAGACCTAAATAAAGGTTTTTTTGATTTGAAATAATCATTGACTATTGTGTTTTACTTTTCTACAATGACAGTTTTTCTTTGAGTAGGCAGGTACATTTCACTAATCCTAAAGTAGAATTAACAAGGGGCACCAACAACCAACAAACTCCTAGTAAATTTAAGCAAGAAATACAAATGTTAATAATGTGGTTTTGCTAAGTTGAGACACACAACCCCCCTCCAAAAAAAAAAAAAAAAAAAAAAAAACCTTCAAATATGTATTCCCAAAACAAAAAAAAAAAAAAGACAAATCATGCTAAAAATATAACAAAGATTCTTTTACGATCTGAGTAAAAATAAACATGTAGTGTATAAATGCTGAAAAGTAATAAAGAACTAAGTTTGTGAGAAGTGCGGGTGAATAGGAGCAGCTAAAACATGTCATTCTTGTTGCATTGTAAAGAAAAAGAGAATGCGCTGCATTAAAGACATTTTAACATTGCAGCGTGACTAATGTGCTGTGTCGATTAGGAAAGGTAGTTTTACCTGACCGAGCGCTTCCGTCACAGAATTTCTTCTGAGCATGCGTAGCACTTTGTCCATCGGACAACCGTACACACGATCGGATTTGGTGTGATCGGACCGTGTTGACGGCAAATCTTTCCAGCAGGAGATAAGACTTTGTCCGTCGGACAAACCGACGTACACTGTCCGATGGTGCATACACACGGTCTGATTTTTCAACAACATTGTCCGATCGGACAGAATCCATGAAAAAGTCCGACCGTGTGTATGGGGCTTTACACTAATCCAAGTTGGTGGTCAAATGCCTGGATGGGATGTACGAATTTGGATTATGAGAGATGTTATGCTTCCTCGTTGATCCCATATACAGAAGTGCAGACTCAATCTGTGTATTCGGTGATATCAATGGGCTTACTGACTGGGGATTCTACTTTGTTGCATCTGAGGCTAAATTACCCACATGTGATCAGAGAGAATGGGAGCTGGAGGCAAGTTGATATTTCCCTCTGTCGGAGGCATGACCATGACATCCTTTGTATGCCAGGCCAATATACGGTAGTAAAGGAGAAATGTTGGGAGGATGCGTCACTCTGTGTACTGGATGGGGAGAACATTGCCGGGAAGGGAACACCGGGGTATTATTTGGGACATGGGAGAGTTTGTTTCTTTGTCCTAAAGGATACTAATATAACATTAGTCATGGAGATAGGATGTTCTGTGAACCTGACAATAGCAAGAGGAGCGTGGTGTACCTTTGGCGATGTCTCTGAAATCCAGACACAGGAATGGAAGTATGTGATGCCGCATATTGCCAATCTGTCTGTGGATGTCAACCAGAACCTCCCTGTTAATCTGAGAGCCCTGAACCTTGGTATGGGAAGGAAGATACAGGAGTGGTTAGCAGATTGGGATAGAGATGAGAGCCTTATGAAGATGCTGCAGCAAGAGAGAGCTAATGCTACTATAGCCATATACCATAATCAAAATGAAATAAAGGAGGTAGTGCATCAATTAGAAAATGATGTGGGAGGGTCTTGGTGGGAGGTAATATTTGGACATTCCAGTAAGGCCAACAGCATTTTGAATTATTTGATACATCCCGTTGTGGTGTTACTCATTATTGCTGCAGTTTCGTCATTGGTTCAAATTGGTATGTGTTGTTGGACTAGACATTTATATAAGAAGGTCTCGCATCTATCTATGCAAGTGGAGGGACGAATTGACGGTAAGGTCTCTTCATATACGGTAGAGGCTTTGCTGCCAGCTCAGAGCCCTGAAATACCACTGACGTGCCGGAATTGCGGTAGGGAAGGCCATTGTGAACAAACCTGCCTAATCCTGACCCGTATTTTCAGCAAAGAGTTATAGGAGGTTGGGAGCGGGATACGCGAGTTGAGGGGTCAAATGTATATATGTATATATATTATGGTAGTGGGTTGATTTATGTTATGGTGTAGTGTGATAAAGGTGTATTTTAGGCTAGTAACATGGGCGAAAGGCCCTCCTCGAGACTCTGTGTTGGAAAGCTGGTTGATGTGTTACCCTGAATGTGTGATGGTGAATGGTGAGTGAATGAGCACCCCTTGCCTGTACTGCATCTCGTTCTGAAGATACCAAAGACACAGAAGGGTGACATGGAAGCTGTCACTGAAGAAGGATGGTGGTGTGTCACTAAGTGGCAAAGCGGAGCGTGTTGGAAAGCATGACACGATAAGACCATTATGGACTGTTCCATAGGAGCTGTTGCTGCACAGGTTGAAAACCACAACACGTTAAGAAAGTCAAGGACTGTTCTATGGGTACTGGTTTGGAAACGCATGTCAGGGAGAAAACAGTTATGGACTGTTCAATAGGAGCTGGGTCGGAAGAATGGTGTAATGCGCCTGTTGAGGCGCAAAGCGGCATATGTTGGATTCAATCTGGGATCCACACATCTACAAGATACACCCCCCCCCTCTTGTGGAATGTAACCTCATATTGTCATGAGTCTTAAGCCCCATACACACGGTCGGACTTTTTCATGGATTCTGTCCGATCGGACAATGTTGTTGAAAAATCAGACCATGTGTATGCACCATCGGACAGTGTACGTCGGATTGTCCGACGGACAAAGTCTTATCTCCTGCTGGAAAGATTTGCCGACAACACGGTCCGATCACACCAAATCCGATCGTGTGTACGGTTGTCCGACCGGACAAAGTGCTACGCATGCTCAGATCACATTACAAGACCAAAGCTATTGGCTACTAGCCTCTACGTAGTCCCGTCTTAGGCAACAAACGTCACCACGTTCAGAATGATCGGATTTTCCGACAACTTTGTCCGACCATGTGTACGCAAAACCAACATCAGACAAAGTATGACGGACAGGATCCGACCGACCTGGTCCGCGGATTGTCCGACCGTGTGTATGGGGCTTAAGGCTATTGTACGTGATGAATGGCGGCTCCAATCTGTCTGGGCGAAACAGACTAATGTAAATGAGGTGTGTACTATCAAAGATCAAAATTCCAAGATTAGACAGCAGTCGGATTAAGTGCAATTCTGGACAGACACTGCCCCCCAGAGACCACTTGTGGCAGTACGATCAGAATAAATGGAGGCGTATACCAAGGAAGCAGGTGGGCGGGCAGTGGGAGGTGCTGTGATTGAGGTGTGATTGACAAAAAGGGTTTGCACACACAACTGATTCTCTTTTTCCATCTAGGGAGCTCAGCTGCGAGGGTCACGATAAGTAGATCATTATATTGTGTTTTAACTGTATATTATATCATTGTATTGTAGCCTTGCTGTATGTTATGTAATTGTGTAACCCCCTTTTAATACACGTTAGCTTTCTTATTTCCTTGGGAAATAAATGAGATTTGATTATTCCTAGCCGTGTGTTTGGTTTCATAGTTAACTGATATTATATTGATATTAATAGTAGCATGCGATCATAGTTTTTACAGACTGACTAATCTACAGAGACTAAACAAAGTCAATGCATAGAGATGAGATAATATCTAGAGTGTAGTAGTATATTGTTTTCTACAATTATTATCGAATCCCACAGGATGTATCAATGAACCATTGAAGGAGTCCTCGGACACAGGGAATGCAACAGTAGCCACACAGGGTTAGTACTGTGGCTGCCATCACTATTGAGATTAACATGTTTCTCACCAGTTCACCCCATTTACCGAACCATGTCTCAAAGATTCCAGCCAGAGAATCTTCCACGCCAGAGTTTTCTGCCAGTTCTTGGGACAGCATCTTCAATCCTTGCAGGGCCTTTGTTTTACTACCATCGGGGGCTGTATTGTTAGGATTGAAGGTGCAACAAAAGGTTTTGAACATCTTGCACACCCCTCCCTTCTCTGCCAACAGCATATCAAGAGCAATACAATTCTGCAAGGCTGTCAATGAGGTTGCATTCAGTTGGCTGGCTACTCCTTTAAGGGCATCTCTGGTATAATTCACAAACCTTTGCTGGTTATAGTAGATGTAGTTTATCCAATCGACATTCTAGTTAGGTTGAATCCACAAAAAGATGGAGGTGAATCCGGCGGATATCTGGTCTTGTGCTTTGAATTCATTAGGGACTCCTCGTGGTACTCCAATGGAATCAATGTAGACTCGATTGTCAAACGATCCTTGTGGTGCGTTCCTTTTCATTCAGAAATGTTGTTTTTTCAACTGTGGCAACTTTATCTCATCACCTACAGGTATCATATAAAAGGGGAGACGCAAATGGGTTAAAGCACAGCTCCCTTTCCATTTAGGAGGGAGTTTGGTCCTAAGATTCATATCCCTGCACATCCACCACACATCAGCTAATTGTTTCTTTTGGTTTTGAAACCAATCCTGCTGGTATGGTGGGTTACTAGTTGATATATTTTGTATGCAATAGGTCGGGGGTAAGTCTCCTACCTGCTGTCCACTATCCTCGGTGCTGACAAATCAGGTGAAATTCCCTGGGACCGCTCTAACAGAGGGGGGTATACTTCGCATCTTGGTGGTTGAATATAATTTCTGCTCTTTTGTACATTCAGTATTTGTGACATTTTCCTTGAACATTCTAATTATACATGTCAGGTTTGTTTCATCAGTTAGGAAAGGAACAGTTGCTAGCTGGGGTTGTGAGTTTGCACATGAGATACAATTCCCCAGCCCCTTGCTCTTGGTTGTCCATCTTACCCATTCTATCCACTAATTTTTATCTCCAAACCCTGTTTCTATACTTAACTGCTCTTTATAGGTGAAGTTAGCTTTGAACAGGTCTGGACGTGGCTTTATTAGTGGCATGCTGGTGACTGAGGGCACAACTTGTCTGTCACGGTCCCTACCGTGCCAAGCAGACAGCCAGGCGAGGTTGCATTCCAGGTGGCCCTGGCTGGTCTTGAACTCATGGCCTTCTGGTTGGTGCTCCTGTTACTTACCTCTGAGCCACACCTCAGTTCCTTTCAGCCTGCTTTCCAACCATGCCTAGTTCAGAATGAAGTACTGAGAGTGATACTCTGATTGCACCTGTCACTCTTGGATCAGCTGAGACAGGTTGCCTCATCTGCAGGGTATAAAAGACTGCCTCACTCTGAGGGCCTTATCAGTTCATTGTCTCATGTTTGCCAAGTGTTCCTGTTGCAGTGTTTCAAGACCGACCCTGGCTCCTGACCCTGGCTCCTGACCCTGGCTCCGTTTATCGTTTATCCTGTCTTCCGGAATCCTTGACTACGGCTTTATCTCGACTATTCCTTGGCAATTTCCTGTTAAAGCCCCCATGCACAGATTCACAGCTCAGGTAGCTTCTTACCTTGCTACCGAGTGCTGTGTGTATTTGCAAGGGTGAGCATACATCTCTGCAATATGGACTCCAACCAAGGTAAGCCATTACATTGTACTTTCCTAAGTACTTGAATCCGTATGGTCCCCACTGGATCTTTTCCCAGGGGTATATGTATTCCTAGCCCATAGGTTCCCGAATCCTCCCTCTTTGCATCTCTCAAAGCTAATAACAGTTGGTTAGAGCCCTTCCCCCGTGGTGATAGTTTGTACAATCTTAAACAATGGGCTGGACTCCTCTTTTGTTGGGGAACCACTATATGTAACTTCCCAGTTACGTGGGCATTCAATTACCTGACCGATATCAAATTGGACTGCTGTGATGGGTCCTTCATTGGGCATTTTTGTCAGTTCTCTCTTATGTACTGTTTTTTCCTGTTTTTGGGCGTTAGTGTTTAGATCCAAGAGTATTAGTACCAATGCTACAATGCTTCCCACTGTCATTATCCCCATTAGAATTCTGCTTGTCCATGTTTTGGTAAACTACCCTGGTTCTAACAGTTGTCTTTCCCTGAGCTGTTTTACCTCCCCCTATGAGCCTGTATTGTGCCATGTTTCTTCACCGGGGTTGAGACGAGTGGTCCCTATTGGAGTCACCCCCCTTTGTAGTGGGACTTGCACTCAAGACTCTGTGGGCATTCCCTGGTCTGGCCCTAGACTTTTTACCTTTTTTTTGCAATGTGAGAGGTGTATCCAGGGTACCCTTTCTGCTATTTTAACTGCTGTGGGTGTAGACAATAATACCTGGTAGGGCCCTTCCCACCTTGGATTTGACCATTGCTTTCTCTTGATTATTTTGACCCAAACCCAATCCCCTGGTTGGATTAGCGTGTCCTGTTTTGTTGATGTATCTTGACCTGTAAGAGCGTTTGGAGACAAAACCTCTTAGACATTAATAGTTTTCTCATATAGTTTGCAAATTCACAATCCATTTCATCTTCCCTAGCCTGGGTCCTGTCCCAGGGGACATGTATCAATACAAAAAAAAGTTTTCGGGAGCAGTGATTATAATAATACTTAAAGTGAAACAATAAAAGTGTAATATTCCTTAACATTTTGTAACTGGGGGGTGTCTATAGTATGCCTGTAAAGTGGCGCATGTTTCCCGTGTTTAGAACAGTCCGAGAGCAAAATTTACATTTCTAAAGAAAAAAAAGTAATTTAAAAGTACTTGTGGCTATAATATATTGTCGGTCCCGGCAATACACATAAAAGTTCATTGATAAAAACGGCAAGGTATTCCCCCATAGGGGAACCCCAAACCAAAATGAAAAAAAAAAAAATACTTGGGGGTCCCCCCAAATTCTATACCAGGCCCTTCAGGTCTGGTATGGATATTAAGGGGAACCTCGCGCCAATTAAAAAAGAAAATGGTGTGGGGGTCTCCCTCAAAATTCATATGGATTTTAAGGGGAACCCCATGCCAAAAAAAAAAAATCCATACCAGACCCTTATCCGAGCACGCAACCTGGCAGGCCGCAGGAAAAGAGGGGGGATGAGAGAGGGCCCCCCTCCTGAACCCTACCAGGCCACATGCCCTCAACATTGGGAGGGTGCTTTGGGGTAGCCAGAAAATGTGTGAAAATTGTAAAAAAAAAAGACAATACACGCCTTGGGACAAGTCCTTTATTAAAAAGTAAAACTGTCCCACAAAGTCTTCAGCTCTCGCTCCGACGGACCGGAAAAAAAAGACGCTGCAAGCCGCCTACGATTTGCCTCCATGGGAGGCACCTGCCATAATGAGCGGCCTCTCAGGTGACAGTTCTTTTATAACTGAGGGCGGGACCACACGATGATGTAACCGAGTGACCCCGCCCCTCTGAAACTACGGGAAAGCCATAGGGATGTCCCCGCCCCCTCTGACGCTACAGGAAAGCCATAGGGATGTCCCTGTGCGTCGGCACAACGCCATTGTGTGGCCCCGCCCTCAGTTATAAAAGAACTGTCATCTGAGAGGCCGGTCATTATGGCAGGTGCCTCCCATGGAGGCAGATCGTAGGCGGCTTGCGGCTTTTTTTTTTCTTTTTCAGTCTGTCGGAGCGAGAGAAGAACAACAAGACTTTGTGGGACAGTTTTATTTTCCTATTTTTTTTAATAAAGGACTTGTTACCATTTCACACGGGGGGCGGGATCTGGGGGTCCCCTTGTTAAAGGGGGCTTCCAGATTCCGATAAGCCCCCTGCCCGCAGACCCCCCACAACCACCGGGCAAGGGTTGTGGGGATTTAAAAAAATTTGACGTGGGGTTCCCATTAATATCCAGACCTGAAGGGCCTGGTATGGAATTTGGGGGGACCCCCACGCATTTCTTTATTTTTTCATTTTGGTTCGGGTTTCCCCTGTGGGGGAATCCCATGCCGTTTTTATCAATGAACTTTTATGTGTATTGCCGGGACCAACAATTCATTATAGCCGCGAGTACTTTTAAATTACTTTTTTCCTTTAGAAATGTAAATTTGCTCTCGGACTGTTCTAAATGCGGGAAACATGCGCCACTTTACAGGCATACTAGAGACACCCCCCAGGTACGAAATTTAAAGGAATATTACACTTTTATTGTTTCACTTTAAGCATTATTAAAATCTCTGCTCCCCAAAAAAATGTCAGTTTTTAAAACTTTTTTTTTGCATTGATTCATGTCCCCTGGGGCAGGACACAGGTCCCCAAACACTTTTTAAGACAATAACTTGCATACAAGCCTTTAAAATTAGCACTTTTGATTTGTCATGTTCTTGTCCCATAGACGTTAACGGTGTTCGTGTGTTCAAACACATTTTTTGCCTGTTCGCATGTTCTGCTGCAAACCGAACAGGGAGGTGTTCGGCTCATCCCAAATGAACACTTTATTAATCATCTGTACCATCCCCCTTTTGAGACATGGGCCTGCCCATGACTCAATAAAACTACATATCTAAACAATGAGGTAGGCAATATAGGTTTACCATCTATGCTTGTATAAATACCTTCTATCTGTACTGCCCCATTTATATTAACCATGCTTCCTCTATCACGCTCTGCATTTCTGCTGGTTTCGCAAGATGGGAATGTAGTTATATCAATAACAGAGAATACCTACTGCCACATTTTTTATTAATTGCTTGTAAGTCCTGAACGAGTCTCCAGCCTCCTTGTGGCTTCTTAACAGGAAACAATGGTGTAACACAGGGTGAATCCGGACACTCTATGACCATATCACTACCCTGCTTTTTCCTGACTAATGGATCCATTCCAACCTCTGCATCCTTTCTCAGAGGGCACCGTTTCTTGATGCAGTCTCACAGTACTTTTGGGGGTGATATTCACTTTACTTGCTGCTTTAATTAGTCCTACTCCTACATCACCTTTTCCTCTTGACCAAAGGTGGTCAGGGATGTCTTTTAGTACATCCTCTTCCTCCCGGGTCAAGTGGACCAGTCATTCTTCATCATAATGTCCCCTGAAAGGTACACCCGTTTCATACTTTGTGTGACCCAATCATTTAACAAATTTCCCAACTCATACCATTCTACTGTAGTGCTTCAAGTAATTGACACATGGGGTGTAACTCCTTTTAGAAGCATAAATAAAATAAAAAAATTCAACACATTTTTAAGAATAAGAAAGTATTCTGAGATTTTCTGCTCATCAAGTTTCTGTCTAAAATCATCAGACATAACTCTCTAAACGTGCCCCTTAGAGTACTCAGATTAACTGTCACAAAAGTGATTTAATGTTGTTGTGGCACATACGTGCTATTTCTAAAATGGTGGCTATACCTTCTACTCACCTACACTTATACTGAAAGAAATACATTATCTTGCCTAACATGTAAAACCTACAACTGTAATTACATTAGCAGCATTGAATTTATCTACAGATTCCAGCTATGTTGGGATTTGTGGTTCCACAACAGATAGTACTCAGAGCAGCTACAATAATGAGATATATACACAAATTGTATTTAAGCACCCAATCAGGGGAGAGATCATTACAGTCATCTGCACCATCAAAACGTCTAATATTCTTATGACTATAAACTTCAGTATTATTTGTCACACTGAACCATCTGCCTATTGCAGTATTTCAGCAAGAAAAGGGGGGTAAAATAAACAAGCCCTCATTTCAGTTTAAGACCCTATAATTGCCTACAGATATTTTCCTTCCAGAAGCAGTATGCTAGATACAAACAATGTCCTAAATTTCGTAGTTTAAATAACTTCTAACTCCTCAGCCTAATCATGGAACTATCTAGCTGATGTGACTCTTTCTCTGTGTAGCTTGAATACCTCATTGGGGAGGAGGCAGGTGGCCATGCTGTCTCCCTCCCTGTCCCTAATACAGAGTTTTCCATCAAAAAAGTTTTATTGAATACAAGGAGTCATACATAGACAAAGGCATTTGTTGCTGATAACTTGAGTGTTACATGTTTTCACAAGGATTATTAGGTAAGAAATAAAAATAACATTGAAAATAACTGTTTGAGGTCAACTTGCTCAATTTTGGTGAGTGCTGCAGGATCATGCGTAGATAAAGTGTCATGTCGCACTGCTGCAGATTCATACTATAGTTTCTGAAGCTTCCAGCCACTTCCCCCCCATATTTTATCATATTTGGAGGGGCATCCTCTGTGAGAGTAGACTAACTTCTTATAGGGGAGAGAGTGGTTCACTTCCGCTATCCAGTGCGGGAGCTCTGGAGGGTTAGGTCTCATCAATACTCTGGCTATAACCTTCCTGGCAGAAAAAAGGGTCTCCTGTAAAAATATTTTAGTAAACTTCATCTTCTTGGTGGGTCTCACGGCTCCGGCGCTGTCATTTTGATGGCGCCGCAATGACGTCACTCCCACGCATGCGCACGGGAGACGCTGCTCGCGGCATATCACTGTTGAGAACGGCGCACGCATGCGCCGTAGACATCGGTGCCTGTCTTTTGGTAAATATCTCCTAAACCATGTAGGTTTAGGAGATATTTCTTGGACCTACAGGTAAGCCTTAATCTAGGCTTACCTGTAGGTCAAAGTGGTTTGTAAGGGTTTACAACCACTTTAAGTGCCCGTATCATTGGTCCTTCAGCATGGGTCTCCACTAGAACCGTTGCATCCACTCGTTCCTTTTTAAGTAGGGAAAATATGGCAGACCTTTTAACTGAGTCCCTCATGCCATGGAAGTTCCATGTAAGGAACTTTAGGGAGGCCATAATAGCCAAGGGGAAATATTACCCGGAGCTCCAGAACTCAGCAGTCCCAGGTTACTCAAACAGCATAGGTGAATTGTCATCATAACATAGAGAAAAAAAGGCAATAAAACTCTATAGCATAGTGAGCACACTTGTCTCTAAACATTGGTACCCTTGTAGCCCCCCTCCCTGCCCTGCACCGACCCCCAACTTGTGCGGGCGTGTACCCATAACTGCCAACGTGGCATAAACAATGTCCAACCTGTGAAGGAAAAGTTAGAAGCAAACAGTTGCAAATAAGGTTCTAGTATCGATAAGCTAGAGGTGCCGCCATTCTTAGAGAATCTGTATATCTTGGTGTTGGACTTCCTTCTCCCACACAGGTTACAGGAGTAATAAAACAGGGCGAAACTTTGCTGCATAACGGTGCATAATAAGGGACTCCGCTCACTCTTAGCAGTGAGCTCTCTAGGGGGTGCTGTCCTCCGCCGGCACAAACCATAAATGGCGGTTGTCATTATAGGTGTGTGGAATCAGGGTGAAAAGGGGAAAGTTCAGGATGTAGGCCTCTGGAAGTGAAGGCACAATGTAGATACCCATAGAGTCTGGTATTAAAGGAGCAATGTAACGACAGCCGGGGGTTCTACTCCTGGGTCAGATAAATGTGAGGGTAAACAGTGGCAGATATCACAACCATGTGAGGACTGGCATTGCTGTGCTTGGGGAAGTCAATGCTGTAAATATGGTAGTGTTCAGGAAATGATCTGCCGTAGGGGAAAGGCCGTAGGTGGTGTGATACAGAGGATTGTGCAGGTACTTATCTGTGCGCCTCCATCTGTTCAATCCAGGCCAGAGCTACTTCAGGGTCTTCAAAAAAAAGTGCTCTGTCCTCCCCTCTCACACGCAACCTGGCTGGGAATAACATGGCATACTTGATGTGTTTGATGCGGAGGCGCCTATGTACTTCAGTGAAAGATTTTCGTTTATGTTGGACCTCTGCAGAGAAATCAGGGAATATGGCAATAGTTTTTCTTCAAAAGGGAATGTTTCCTTTCTCCCTGCTGAGGCGAAGAATGGCATCTCTGTCCCTAAAGTTTAGGAACTTGGCGATAAAGGTGCCGGGGGGGTGCTCCAGCTGGTGGAGGTCTGCTCGACATGTGGTGTGCGCGCTCAACAACAAACGTGGGGGAGAAAGCTTCCCTTCCATAGGTATTGATCAGCAGTTTTTCCAGAATTGTCAGGGGGTGGGAACACCTTAAGACAATGCAGACAGGTGACCCTCCAAAACGCACAGACGACCAAGACTTTCCCTATGACTCAGATTTTAGGTAATCCTAACTTCCCCCCGGGGAACTCCCCTACGAACTTCCAGACCCTGAGAAGCAATGACAAAATACTAGCAGGGAGTTTCGTTACAAATGATAGATGGCCCAGTATTGAGGAGCTGACAGCCCCGGATGGCAGTTATCAACTGCCATTCTGGAATGCGGTTCAAATACACCATTTCCTGCACAGTATCCCAGACCCACATCTATACACTAGACCAAGGACTTAATTTGAGGAATTCCTGATGGGCCAGGAACCTTTGACGCAAGTCCTCTCAAATATGTATTCTTTACTGAACACACCTTCCCAGCCACCAAACTTGGCGTGTCTTAAAAGGTGGGAGTCAGAATTACAGTGCACCCTCACGGCGACCCAGAGACAGAACATGATAGAC
This sequence comes from Lithobates sylvaticus, assembly GCA_028564925.1. NCBI lineage: Eukaryota > Metazoa > Chordata > Amphibia > Anura > Ranidae > Lithobates > Lithobates sylvaticus. The sequence continues at coordinate 251,531,509 of CM053029.1, read as the reverse complement.
CTCGCTCTCAAATCCTCCATTTGCACTAAAGTGCAAGAAACGAACTACAAGATCTTGACTAGGTGGTACTTCACACCTAGTCGATTACATAAGATCTTCCCTGAATCCTCAGCACTCTGTCTGGTCTTGCCCACTGCTAACACCCTTTTGGGATATATAAAAATGAGAGTAATATCCGCGCTTAGGAAATGGAACTGCTGCCCCCCTAAAAACTACACCTAGGTGCAGTCAGGAAATATAAAAACACAGTGGGAAGGGGTGTTGGCGCTGTTCTAAAATAAATAGTAGAATGGTAATAGTAATAGTAGAAAAGGGAGATAAAATAGTGAAGAAATTATGGGATATTGAGTCCCAACCTGGAGTTGAAAAGTGCAAATGCAAGGAAATCAAGGAGGCGATGGAGAAATACTGGCGGTGATTATCACAGTATGTAAAAAGTACTTCATAGGTATAATATTCAAAAATAAGATAGAATAAAGTGCACGTGCAGAAGTAAATACAACTGTAAACTGGTTGTATAGAAATAAAGAAGATATGGCATGAACTAAAACAAATAAATGGCACAAATTCTGTATATGCACATTATATGTTAAACAGTGAAATCAAGTGAGATAAAATTTATAAGAGGCACAAAACCAATATAATCAGGCCGTCACGTCGCCCAATTAGTGTGGGTAAATAAATAAATATATATATGTAAAAATATCACAAGCTAAAAAATTAATTATATGCGTGTTGCATAGTAAAAAATAATAATATCAGTGTCGCTGGTTTTACATAGTAAAAAATAATAATATCAGTGTCGCTGGTTAGAGAATAAATAAAAATGAAACTGTATATTAGCAAGTGTGTGAGTAAAATTATATAAAATTCAAGTTCCACTTCCACTTCCTTGAATTTTATATAATTTTACTCACACACTTGCTAATAATATACAGTTTCATTTTTATTTATTCTCTAACCAGCGACACTGATATTATTATTTTTTACTATGCAACACGCATATAATTAATTTTTTAGCTTGTGATATTTTTACATATATATATTTATTTATTTACCCACACTAATTGGGCGACGTGACGGCCTGATTATATTGGTTTTGTGCCTCTTATAAATTTTATCTCACTTGATTTCACTGTTTAACATATAATGTGCATATACAGAATTTGTGCCATTTATTTGTTTTAGTTCATGCCATATCTTCTTTATTTCTATACAACCAGTTTACAGTTGTATTTACTTCTGCACGTGCACTTTATTCTATCTTATTTTTGAATATTATACCTATCAAGTACTTTTTACATACTGTGATAATCACCGCCAGTATTTCTCCATCGCCTCCTTGATTTCCTTGCATTTGCACTTTTCAACTCCAGGTTGGGACTCAATATCCCATAATTTCTTCACTATTTTATCTCCCTTTTCTACTATTACTATTACCATTCTACTATTTATTTTAGAACAGCGCCAACACCCCTTCCCACTGTGTTTTTACCCTTTTGGGATATAGTCCGCACCACGACACAAAAGTTCACAGAATTCCAGATCCCCGAAGACCCCGCATTCTTTTTACTACACTCATCCTCCTTGTCCCCCAAGAGATACAAAAAATCCATACTGAGACACCTAACCAACGCAGCCAAGTCCTGCATACCATTGTTATGGAAGCAACAATGCCCACCGACCGCAGCAATGTGGCTGCAGAAAGTGGAAGACATAAATAAGCTGGAAGACCTCATACTAACTTCACAGGACAAACAAGAAACCTACAGAAAGACATGGGCATTATGGAATATCTTTATACTATCAGACGAAGGGAAAGCCCTATTAGGGAACTGAGATTAAATGTGCCCGCCTATACCATTGCTGTTATAGAGTTCTGCTTTACACCATGATACCGAGACCGGTAGCTCCTCCCCCCCCCTGACCTTTTCTGAACTGCACTTATTCTCCTTCCTATTCTCCTTTCTTATCTCTTTTATACTGCAATCCTGTTACGTTCGATCAGGACCGTTGTAGATGACCCCTCCTGAACTTAGAACCTAAAGGTAAACAATAAGTCTGCACAATAACGGGAGACTAATGGGTTGATACATTGCACTGTTTATGACTGTAAACTGAACCGAGGAGGCTGCGACCTTCAATGCAATTACGTGATTGTAAGTTTTGTTGAGGCCTTGGCCTCCCTTTCTATGTACCTTGAAAAATTTTATAAAACTTTATATTTAAAAAAAAAAATTGTCAGGGGGTCTCTCCCCTCCACCTCCTCTGGCATACCAATAAATCTAAGATTACATCTGCGAAGCCTGTTCTCGATATCATCCTGCTTTTGCAGGAGCTGGTTCACCTGCAATTGTATGGCAGCTGTGGAGTTCTGGAGGGGGGGGGGGGGGGGGGGGAGGGAGTCCTCCACAATGCTGATTCGGGCCTCTGCCTCTGTAACTCTCTCCCTCAGCTTTTGAAAGTCCTGCCTCACTAATGTCCACCTTAACCTCCTCAATATTTGTGGTGAGGTTCGTCTGACACGCTGTGACTGCTGCCTGACATGCTGTAATTGGGTCAAGTACCTTAGCAGTGTCTGGCCTCTTGGATGTGTCCTCCTCCAGCGGGTCGGCGCCATCTTGGTCCGGGGCCTCTTGTTCCAAACGGCGGTATTTCACAAGTTTGCCCGCCGCATCCGCTGATTTTTTTTCGGAGGGGACATGTTCCCGGCAGGTTCCCCTGGCTGAGGTGATGATCGGGAGATTATTAAAGCTGTTAGGGGTCACAGGATATGTGTTTCAGGATATTCCGCCGGCGGAGCTCAGGTCTCTAGCGTCCTATCCCATGCCGCTCCAGGCCACGCCCCCAATACAGCGTTTTCAAAGTGATTCTAACCCCTTAAAACTTAGTTTCTTTTCATAATTTATATTGGGTCCTGAAGAATGTTTAAAATACATTGTACAGTGAGAATATTGCTGGACCTTGTAGTTCCTCACTTTAACTTTTTCTTCCACCTTGTTCAGGAGGGATTGTTGCATGCACCCAGGACCTGCAGTACATAAAACCAGGCTATACCAATGATAAGGCTCGTTTTTAGCCTCCACTACATGTGTTTTGCAAGTACAGTGGGCTCTCAACCAACATATCAAGTGAATGCAACAAATCCCTGCCCAGCATCCTTTAGATATCACATTTTATTTAATTTCACACACTTCTGGCCATTTTAACGTACGTATGGAGTAATTTAAGGTCTTCTCACACATTGGTATTCTTATACCTTTATACACAATATTTTTGTCAACTCGCAGATTGACACAGAATGTCTTTCCTAATCCTGTGCTCTACTAAAACATTGTATTCTTATACACCTTTATACAAATTAAAACAATTTTGAATTGTTCTTACCTTGAACCAGAATGGGTCTTTTCTGCCAATTCTTGGGAACCCGTCACCTGATAGGGACCAGTCGGTCGACCGGCCTCTGTTAACGTCAATTCAGATGGAGGGCTTTAGAATAAGGAATCCCGTGTGTTCTGAGATTCCCCCGTATGGTAACGGTCACCGGGGGTCTGGTCCCTTCACAGGATTTTGAGTTCCGTCTCGAAGGACCAATTTGTGAGGGAAATTCACCTGAGACCACACTCTGGATAAAGTTAAGAAGTTTTCTTTATTTGACTCGTACGAAGAGACAAGTTACAACAAAAGGACAGATATTTGCCCATTGGGTCTGATCTCTATGACCCGTGCAATAGGGCAGCATACATATAGTTCAGCCTTTTGAGCTCCTATCTGACTTGTCTGTCTAACAATTGTAAAACTTGCATTTATATACCTTTTACAAGTCTTATATTAGCCATCTCTCCTAGATATGATTGGTTGCTAAGATCTACGTCAATGTAACTAACCATAAATCTGACACCTGTTCTATAACCAGACAAACCTATTAATTCCCAGAATTCCTATATGTTCATTAAAGTGATTTATAACTGGTTTTGTCCAATTAAAAATACCTGTGTAGAGATAGTTGGCACCCAGCTGTGTTAAATCAAACCCTCCTCATCCTGATAAGACTTAACCAACTTCAACGATAATAGATTTACGACTTTGGGAGAATGAACTTTCAATAACCCCACCTTATGTGTTATATGTCTCACTATATAATCCTATATGTATTTATTTATTGGGTCTACAAATAGGTACTGTATCATTTACAACAGGCATGTCCAAAGTCCAGTTTTGAACGGCCCATCTGGTTATCTAAACATATATATATATATATATATATATATATATATATATATATATATATATATATATATATATATATATATATAATTTTGTGGCCCCCGACGATCTCCCAGCACCGGGGCTACAAAAGATATATATAGTCTAGCTGCCTCGGAGGGAGAAGGCGGGACAAGCGACGTGCACACACGACAGCCTCTGTAAGAGGAAGTCCCGCCTCTGGCGCTGCCATTGGACAACTGTTCTGTCCATCAAAGGAGGCGGGACTTTCACTTAAAGAGGCCGCTGTGTAAACAGGAGATTCTCCTGTAGGATATCTTTGGCACTCGTCCTGTCCCCTCCAAGGCTGCACTGATGGCAAATGGTGAGTGCATTCCTGGCAATGGTGGGGCTGCATTTCTTGCAATGGTGAGTGCATTCCTGGCAATGGTGGGGCTGCATTTCTTGCAATGGTGAGTGCATTTCTTGCAATGGTGGGGCTGCATTTCTTGCAATGGTGGGGCTGCATTTCTGGCGATGGTCGGTGAGTGCTGCATTCCTGGCGATGGTCGGTGAGTGCTGCATTCCTGGCGATGGTCGGTGAGTGCTGCATTCCTGGCGATGGTCGGTGAGTGCTGCATTCCTGGCAATGGTCGGTGGGTGCTGCATTCCTGGCAATGGTCGGTGGGTGCTGCATTCCTGGCAATGGTCGGTGGGTGCTGCATTCCTGGCAATGGTGGGTGCTGCATTCCTGGCAATTGGGGGTCTGCAGATGGGCACTGACCCTTTTTTGCTTCACAGTTCTTTATTTAAAAGTAAAAAAAATCTTTCCTGAAACCTCCCTCTTAAAGTGAAGGTGCATGTTATACGCCAATAAATACGGTATATCCAAATGATACGCCTGAGCTCATCTCTTTACCTACACACAGCCCACAAAGGAAAGATAATTCTTGTTGGGCATTGTATTAGTGCTCGAACAAACACACTTAAACCAAATTTTAATGGTTCAAAGAATGTCAGGCAAAATGGTCGGCCCTCGAGCATGCTCACTTCATCAAATCTGGCCCTCTTTGAAAAAAGTTTGGACACCCCTGACTTTATATATATATATATATATATATATATATATATATATATATATATATATCCAACTACTATATTCAATATTGTATAATTATTAATATATCAATGCTTTCTTATTCAATGTATTTTAACAGTTTTAATGAGGGCACAAGCAGACCTTTGTTTGACCCTGTCAAACTTAATTAATGTACTGTACATAACTTTCCCATACTCCACAGAATTATTTCTAAACCACCTGTATAAGATGTTCTTTCTTATCTCTGTGATTTATATGCATTTCAAGGACTCAAAACAACTCTGTAACTTTAAACTATTCTACTTGCAAGAATGAATAAATGATTATAAAACAAGAATCTGATTTCTCTATCACCCACCACCATTCCGAGTACTCCACATTTATCACCACCCTCTGAACTCTTGTCCCTTGCCCTTATAGCCAGTTTTCTTTTTTTTTTCCACATCTGACAACGTTAAAGAGATAATATGTTCAACTTATGATTCATTGATGTCTCTTATACTGTGTTCATCATTGTGGAGTTTTCCTTTTTATTGCAAAAGACATACATAAGAAGAAAAACAAAAAAAAAAAATTCCTGTGAGTTGACTTCATACTCACTTAACGAACCTTTAACATCTTTATTGAATTCTAAACGACCCAAATTTCCCGGGATGAAATTTATTAATTCTATTCGGTGTAATGTACCATCTTGCAAGGCATTTATAATTTGTTTCTGCTGTTCTACTATCCGTCGCTGAGTTGTGTGTTAACTTCAAATTTTTTTTAATATTGTGCTTATATCCGTGTGAATCCAATTTGTTTCCCCATTTTATAAAGAATGGGGGTACCTCCGGCCGACCTTCTGCAAGGAGCATTTTGTACAGATGGGATGTATCTTTTTTTTTTTTTTAACCCTTTTACTACACATTTTTTCCAAAGGAGTGTAGTTATCTTTAGTTCTAATTGTATGTGGAAGGTTCCCCACGAAGTTTGTCAGCTGTCGGTAGCGCCATTCGTTTACGTTTATGTGTGCTATATTTTGTTGTAATTCTACCAGTGATTTTATTTTTCCTTTCTCTAATATCTCACCTAGTTGTGTATTCTCTTCTATCCAGTGTCCCCCCATTTCTCTCTTTCCTGGAGGAAAATAGTCATTGTTTTTTAATGGTGAGTTATAGCTCCACCCAAATTGCTTGTGTACTAAGGTGTCCTTTTATGAAGCAGTGATCAGCGGAGATCCTGAGGATCACCGCTGATCACAGCCCATAAACAGTTTATAAACCAGAGATAATCGGGGGGAGATGTGTTTGAACTTGTTCTCCCGCCGATTATCTCTGCACATGGAGAATCCTCATAGAATGACACAGTAACGGCCAGTGTATGAAGCTGCGATCTGAGCGCTTCACTGGCGATCTGTGTCAGAATTCACCCTCCCCGATTCACCATCTCAGAGGAGGTGAAGCGGGGAGTGAAGAGAGAAACCCGGGGGATCTGAGGAGGAAAGAGGAAGATTATTAACTTCCTTATGCCTCGTTCAGACCCCCCAACACTGTAACCATGTCCCCCTGTCATATGTATGTGTATATATATATATAATGTGTATATGTATATATATATATATATATATATATATATAATATGTGTGTGTATATACATGTATATATGTGTGTGTGTATATACATGTATATATAATGTGTGTGTGTGTGTGTGTGTGTGTGTGTATACATGTATATATAATGTAGGGGGGACTCTTTATTTTATTAACATTAATCACACTGGTGTCTGTCTGTGTATTGAGCTGTGATAATTTATCACTGCTTAATAAATGGACATCTCAGTGTTTCAGTGAATTTCTGGTACTGTAATCCCGTAAAGTCTCACGAGATTCCAGTATCAGGGGCCGTTCTCCACTGTTTGAAGCGTTTGTAGATCTCTTCACTCCTCCAAGGGTGAAGCGATCTACTCCGCTTCATGAACTGACACACAGAGGAGAAAGATCTCCTCTGTGAATGCCAGCGAATGAAGCAGTGAATAGATTTCACTGCTTCATAAAAGGACACCTTAATCCCATATTTTAAACACGTGCCTAGTGATTCTCTGTGTCTTTACTCCTAAATCTCTAACTTTCGGTGGGCACCATATCCCCCCCCCCCCCTTAAATTTATCTCGCTAGTGTCATTTTCTATGTGCACCCATTGTTTTTGACTTTTCTTCCGTGTCCACTCTACCGCTCTTGAAAGTATCACCGCATGATAATATTTTTTTATATCAGGGACCCCCAGGCCCCCCTGATCTTTATTTTGTTTCAATATGTTTTGTGATATCCTGGGTTTCTTACTTTGCCAGAGAAACTTGTTTATAATAGATTTTAAAGTCTGGAAATAATAATCAGGAAGGGGGATTGGGATCATATGAAATTTATATGTAATTTTAGGGAGTATCAGCATTTTCACCGTATTTATTCGGCCTATCCAAGAGAGGCCTATACTGGATCTTTTTGATTTCATTCCTTATTTCATCTAATAACGGGAGAAAGTTCTCGCTATAGAGCTTTTCAATGGAGTTTGCAAGTTTGATCCCTAAATATTTTAACCCCTTTTGTTTCCATGGGAACTGAAATTCTCTTTGTAGCACAAGGGACTCTTTTTTCCCTATATTAATATTTAAAATTTCTGACTTATTAGTATTTATTTTAAAGTTCGATTACTTCTCCATATACTTTTAAGACCTCCAACAATTTTGGCATTGATATCCTAGGTTCCGTCACATAAAATAATAGGTCATCAGCGAACGCTGCTATTTTATGTTCGGTGTCCCCTATTTTGATTCCTTTAATGTTATCCAATCTAATAGTGGTTAGTAACGGTTCCAGTAAAAAAACAAACAGCAACGGGAACAGGGGGACATCCCTGTCTTGTCCCGTTGCTCATAGAGAAGGGGAATTGATCTCCATTGATCTTTATTATTGCAGTCGGATTTTCATAGAGAACTCCAATTCTCTGGAGCATCCTAGTGCCTAAACCTATGTACTTCAAAGTTTCCATCATGAGCCCCCAGTCTACCCTGTCGAAGGCCTTTTCGGCATCTATCGACAGGAATAGACCTGGGGGCCCATCTGTCTTTAGTTTTTGTAATAATAATAGCGTTCTGATTCCATTATCCCGTCCCTCTCTAGAAGCGACAAAGCCTACCTGGTCTACATGAATCAAATCATTCATAAGATTTTTTTAGTCTATTTGCGAGGATTTTTGCATAGAGCTTTGTGTCAAAATTAAGGAGGTATATTGGTCTAAAGCTTGAATAGCAACTATCATCTTTCCCTTCTTTAAAAATAAGGGTTATTAGGGCTTTTTGTGCGTCTCGGCTTAATCCGTATTCTGCGTTATAGAGGGTTTTATAATAGTGCTGGAAGACCTCTGCAATCTCCTTGGACTTAAAGACCAAATCACCTTGTTTATTGCAGATTTTTTCAATATAATTCCTGGCTTTTTTCTTCAGAGTTTTAGCTAGATGTTTTCCAATTTTATTGCCCCCGACATATTTATCTTTTTGAATCGCATTAAAAACGCTTTTTGTATCCTGCGTCAGTATGTCTTTTAATTCTTCTCTTCTCATTATAAGACTGTGAAATATCTCTTGACGATGGCCCCCTGGTTTCTTATGAAGTTGCTCTAAGCTGTATATATCTTCGGTTATCTTTTTAATTTTGTTTGTTCTTTCTTTTATTTTCCCTGAGCCCATCGCAATAAAGATACCCCTTATGTAAGCCTTATGTGATTCCCATAATATTGAGTCTGATATATCCACTGATTCGTTATTTTCAAAGAAGAAAATGAATTCTTCCTGTATTTTTTCAATATCCTGTTTTTCAGAGAGAAGGGCTTCATTTAATCGCCAGTTCGAAAAGGGTTTGAATATGCTAATTTCTTCTATTGTCATCATTACTGGTGCGTGATCTGACAGAGTGGATATCTCTATATGGGAATCCGTAACCCTGGATAACGTGTTATGATCCACAAGAAAGTAGTCAATGCGTGTGTACGTCCCGTGTACGGGGGAGAAGAAAGTGTAGTCCCGTGTCTTTGGATTCATAGTTCGCCACACATCCACCAATTGATTTTGGTGGAGAATCTTCTTCAATTTTTTTAGAGCTACCTTTCCTGTCTCCCGCACACGTGACATACTATCCTCATCTGGATTCATACACAGATTCAGGTCCCCTGCTAGTATAATCATCCCCTACCCAAAATTGGCAAGGGTGCGTATCATCTTCTTCATATATTCTGTTGGGTTTTTATTTGGTACATATATGTTTCCTAAGGTGACCTGTATCCCATTCATATATCCTCGTAAGAGGATAAACCGCCCTTCTGGATCCACTACTCTCTCCTCTTCTCTAAACTGAACTCCCTCCGAGAAACCTATTGCCACTCCTTTGGCTTTCCTGATATTTTAATCTGCGTACACCCAAGTAGGGAATTTTTTGGAGTATAATTTTATATTAGCTCCTTGGAAGAGGTGGGTTTCCTGTAGGAACACTATCTATCTGGTACTGTTTAAGCTCTATTAATATTTTGTGTCTTTTGGCAGGATTATTCAAACCCCGGACATTGTATGTTAGAAACCTAAACTGGGGCTTTTCTTTTCTTTTTGCTTATTACAGAGAGGCACATCCTTTTTTTTGATTTTAGTGAGAGGCACCCCCTTTTCCCTCCCCTCATTAGTCTCTCTCCCCCTCCCCCCTCATCTCCACCCCAGCCTCCTCCCCCCCCCCTCCCCTCTCCCCTCTCCCAATCCCCCTCTTCCTTTCTCATGGTCAGTATTGACCTCCAGACCATTGGCCGATCAGAAATAATCCTCTCCACCTCTGGGCTTCCTTCTCAGAGGTTAGGCTCAGACCCCTTTCCCCAGTATACCCCTCCCCCTTCCCATACAGGGGGGGGGGGTATAACAGTCCCTACCTTATAGCCAGTTTTCAATCCATGTACTCACCCTATGGTCCATGCTAACGGACATTATTTTGTACAGTAAACATTTATGGGGAACTATGTCAAATGCTTTTGCAAAATCCAGATACACCACGTCTACGGCCTTCCTTTATCTAGATGGCAACTCACCTCCTCATAGAAGGTTAATAGATTAGTTTGGCAAGAGCGATTCTTTATCAATCCATGCTGATTATTGCTAATGATACCGTTCTCATTACTAAAATCTTGTATATAGTCCCTTATCATCCCCTCCAAGAGCTTGCATACTATTGATGTTAGGCTAACTGGTCTGTAATTCCCAGGGATGTATTTTGGACCCTTTTAAAATATTGGTGCTACATTGGCTTTAATCCAATCACCTGGTACCATTCCAGTCAGTAGACTGTAAGTAAATATTAGGAACAATGTTCTGGCAATTACTTGACTGAGTTCCCTAAGTACTCTCGGGTGCTAGCCATCTGGTCCCGGTGATTTATTAATGTTAAGTTTCCCAAGACTAATTTTAATTCTGTCCTCTGTTAACCATGGAGGTGCTTCCTGTGATGTGTCATAAGGATAAACACTGCAGTTTTGGTTACTGAAGCCCCCCGATTCCCTCGTGAAGACTGAAAAGAATAAATTCAATACCTTTGCATCTCCCCATCCTTTGTAACCAGATGTCCTTCCTCATTATTTATGCGGCCAATATGGTCTGTCCTCCCTTTTTTACTGTTTACATACTTAACCACTTGCCGACTGCTGCACACACATATACGTCAGCAGAATGGCACAGGCAGGCAAATGGGCATACCTGTACGTCCCTTTGAATTTGCCGCCTATTGGGCGTGCCGCAGAAGCGTGACCGCGGACGCGATTGAGGAGAGGCAGAACGGGGAGATGCCTATGTAAACAAGACATTTCCCTGTTCTACCTAGCAACATGACAGGGAGCTACTGCTCCCTGTCATGGGAAGCAGTGATCTCTGTCATACTGTAGTGAGCCCACCCCCCCCCCCACAGTTAGAATCACTCCCTAGGACACACATAGCCCATTGATTGCCCCCTAGTGTTTAACTCCTTCCCTGCCAGTGCGATTTTTTTTTTTTTTTTTTTTTTTTTTTTTTTTTTTTTTTTTACAAAAAATATGTAGAATACATATCGGCCTAAACTGTGGAAGAAATTATTTTTTTTTATATATTTTTGGGGGATATTTATTATAGCAAAAATTAAAAAATATACCTTTTTTTAAAATTGTCGCTTTTTTTGTTTTTATAGCGCAAAAAATAAAAACTGAAGAGGTGATCAAATACCACCAAAAGAGAGCTCTATTTGTGGGAAAAAGAAGACGTCAAATTTGTTTGGGTACAATGTCGCATGACCACACAATTGTCAGCTAAAGCGACGCAGTACAGAATCACAAAAAATGCTCTGGTCAGGAAGGGGGTAAATCCTTCCGGGGCTGAAGTGGTTAAGGAATTTCTTGGGATTTTTTTTGCTCTCCTCCGCTATGTGTCTTTCGTGTTCTATCTTAGCCGCCCTAATTTCACCCTTACATTTCTTGTTGCATTCTTTATAAAGTCTGAATGCTGATGATGATCCCTCAACCTTGTATTTTTTGAAGGCCTTCTCCTTTGCTTTTATATGCATTTTTACATTGGAGTTAAGCCATCCAGGACTTTTGTATGCCCTTTTAAAATGTTTACCCAATGGGATGCATTGGCTAATATGGCCTTATTTAATATGCTCTTAAAGCAAACCCATCTCTCCTTTTTTTCTTTGTTCCTTTTTTTCCCCCCAATTCATGCCTTCTAACAAGGTTCGTAGTTTAGGGAAATTGTCTCTTTTGAAATTCAGTGTCTTTGTATTCCCCTTATGTTTCCTATTTGTGTGATTTATACTGAAGCCAATTGACCTCTGATCGCTGTTTCCTAAATTGGCCCGTATTTCCACATCTGTGATCAGGTCTGTATTGTTGGTAATCAGTAGATCCAGTCACGCTTTATTTCTAGTTGCGTGTCTACCATCTGAACCACAAAATTGTCCTGCAAGACATTTAGGAACTGGCGAGCCTTAGACAAATGCATGGTTCCCTCTGCCCAGTCTATGTCTGGATAATTAAAATCCCCCATTATAATAACACTTACCATCCTTGCTGCTAATCCAACTTGTGATAGGAGATCAGTCTCCCCATCCTCCCTCAGGTTAGGGGGCCCTATAGCATACTCCCAGTAGTATTTTCCCCTTAGCTTCATCCCTTTGGAGCTCTACCCATAAGAATTCCACCTCCTCCCTAGCTCCCTTAGAGATGCCATCTTTCACATTTACTTCTATATTCTTGATATATAGGCATACCCCTCCCCCTTTTTTGCCCTCTCTATCCCTGCGATAAAGGGTATACCCTTGAATGGTTTTCAGCCAATCATGAGAGCTGTTGAACCAGGTCTCTGAAATTCACACAAAATCCAAATACTCCTTGTACAACAGTATCTCTGGTTCACCCATCTTGTCCTCTACGCTGCTGGCATTGGTGAACATGCCACATAGTTTAGACTGGTCGCATACTATCCTCTTATTGGGTGTTCTGAGATTGTGATGGAGATTTGTGATAGAAAGGAGTCTGTGATGGGAGGGTCTGTGACAAGGGGATCTGTGATGGGGGAGATTTGTGATGGGGGCCTCTGTGATGAGGGGAGTCTGTGATAGGGGGGTCTGTAATGGAGAGGAGTCTGTGATGGGTGGATCTGTGATGAGGGGTATCTGTGATGTTAGCGGGTCTGGGGTGGGGGGAATCTGTGATGGAGAGGGGTTTATGATGGGAGGGGGATCTGTAAAGGGATGGTCTGTGATGAGGGGAGTCTGTGATAGGGGAAGGGGGGGTCTGTGATGAGGGGAGTCTGTGATAGTGGGGGGATCTGTGATGAGGGGGTCTGGGGGGATCTGTGATGGAGAGGGGTATGTGATGGGATGGCCTATGATGAGGGGAGTCTGTGAAAGGGGGTGGATCTGTGATGAGGGGAGTCTGTGATGGGGGATCTCTGATGGAGAGGGGTCTGTGATAGGGGGGGGGGGATTTGTTATGGTGTGCTCTGTGATGAGGGGGGATCTGTGATGGGATGGTCTGTGATGAGGGGAGTCTGTGATATTGAGATTGTGGTTTGGAATTGAACATAATGGTATGTCATATAATTTTGCATATAGACAAGGTGCTGTTGCAAGTAAATCTGACTCCCTGATTAATTTAATGTTAGTTTTAATTATCATGATATAAAATAACAGATGTGGGGGCCTTTTGGTGGGCTTAATTTGGGGGGGCGGCATTTCATTCTTGGACCCAGGCAGCACAATGTCTTGGGCCAGTCCTGATCTGTGGTGTCAGCAGGAAGTATTGATAGTTTTAAAAGACTCTTGAACATGCATCTTAGCCAGGGCCGGTGCTACCACTAGGCAAACTAGGCAGCCGCCTAGGGCGCCATGCTGCCTAGGGGGCGCCCGGCCACTGGTTTTCCTACTCTCTTCTCTCTGCAGCAAGCAACTAAGTCTCAGCATCAGCAGGCAGCCGCCCCTCTGTTCACAGATAGTCAGAGGCCCAGTGGCGGTGAATGACTGTGTCTGTGTCCCGACTCCTGAATGAATGAAAGCAAGCAAACATTCATTGATGGGCGCTGGTAAGGGTGCATTTGATGGGTGCTTCGTTAAAAAGGTGGTGTTTACATGGACAGGGAAAAGGGGATGGGCTCAGGGGTGGAGTCAATGGGGGGGCGGCAAAATTAGGTTTCGCCTAGGGTGTCAAAAATCCTTGCACCAGCCCTGATCTTAGCGAACACAATGTACAAGGTTATGGGAAATGATTATCTACACAAACACAGGTTGAACTGGATGGACTGTTGTCGTCTTTATTCAACCTTACCTACTATGTAACTATAACATTTTCTGATTTAAAGCATTCTGAGGTGGCAAAAAAGAGCCTGTGAATTTCTGAGAATTTACATCTTTTTCAGAATTATCCAAAGCACCAGAATACTGTACTGTGCTCCTGAAACGTTTATAAAAGTTTCCCAACAGCACCAGAAAACTGTGCCTCTGAAACTTTATCTTGTGATACTTCAAAATTCTGTGCATTTTTAGCACCAGCTAAAATATTAGAGCACTAACCTTAATTCATTAATATTAGTCATAGACCAAGTCTCAACAGCTTAGAAATCACCAGATCTAGATTGCCCACTAGAGGCTGCTGTAACAGCTTGCTGAGTGGCAGTCTGAGATACACTATATTACCAAAAGTAGTATTGGGGCGCCTGCCTTTACACGCACATGAACTTTAATGGCACCCCAGTCTTAGGCTGGTTTCACATGGGCGTTCCTTTTCTTTTTTTGTTCAGTTCAGTCACGTTTTTTTTTTTATAAAGATAGAATCAAAAACGGATACGGTTGTAAATTTTCACATCCGTTTTCTTATCCGCTGACATCCGTTTTTTTTATTAAAAAAAGTAACTGCACTAGACTTCAAACACTAAAAAAAAAAACACTCAAAAAATAAAACGCAAAGAAAACGGCGTGGGGTCCCCTTCAGGTCCATACAAGGCCCTTTGGGTCTAGTATGGATTTGGAGGGGACCCCCGCTACGTCAAATAAAAAAAAATGGCTTGGGGTCACCCCCAAAATTCATACCAGACCCATGTCCGAGCATGCAGCCTAGCAGGTCAGGAAAGGGAGGGAAAGCGAGCAGCCCCCCTCCTGAACCATATCAGGCCACATGCCCTCAACATGGGGGTGGGTGATTTGTCAAAAACCGGCTCCTGTTTTATTTTTACATTTCACTGCCTTTTTGGCGAATGGGTAGCGGTAGTATGTACCTGCTACCCATTCACATAGGGGACTCCCTGCCTGCAGACTCCGACAACCACCAGCCAGGGTTGTCGGGAAGAGGTTCTTGTCCCCATCAACATAAGGGCAACGTGCTTTGGGGTGGGGGGGGGGCGCAGAGCCCCCCGCCCCAAAGCACCCACCCCCCCATGTTGAGGGCATGCGGCCTGGTATGGTTCAGGAGGGGGGGCGCTCGCTCGTCCCCCCCCCCATTTTCTGACCTGCCGAGCTGCATGCTCAGATAGGGGTAAGGTATGGATTTTGGGGAGGACCTCACGCCATTTAAAAAAAAAAATTGGCATGGGGGGTCCCCTCAGAATCCATACTAGACTCGAAGGCCATATTTTTAGCGATTTTTGTTTTTTTGCCGGCAATTTTTTTTACATTCAGCTGTCAGCAGGGAATCCCACTGACAGCTGATGAGTCATCGGTTGTTAAGGACGCGGAAGCCGGTGTTCTGACGAGAAAGGTCCCCGTCGGATAATGCCCGCCCTGTACTGCGCAGTACGGAGGACAAAGAAGCTGCCGAAAGTCTCCAAACATGAACAGCTGTTGATCAGCTGTACACTGCACCTGCACAATTAAGACTGAGATGCCATTAAAGTTCATGTGCGTGTAAAGGCAGACGTCTCAATACTTTTGGTAATATAGTGTATTTGTGAAGTAGTGCCTCCATAAGAGCCAAAGGGGGCACTGATACTGTTGAACGAAGGAGGAGAAGCATCCTTCCTCTGCCTTTTCTTTCTTGTCTGCCTGCATGCACTGAGGCTCCTTCGACCATGCTTGTTCAGGAGGGGGAGGTGGAATCCTCTTCTAAGCACTGGCTTAGCCATTCCTCCCCACCGGAGTTCTCGGCTTTCTCTGAGGCGGAGGAGGTTTTCCATAATGCAGGTGTCCCAGTCTTCAGCGAGCCGCATTCCGGTCCTTGTGAGGCTGCAGCAGCACGGGAGCGATGGCTTTTAAAGGGGCAGAAAGCACAGGATGTGACTGCCCGCCAAAATTAGCCAATCCCTCTGTGGTTGCCACGCAGATCTGCCGCTGGGATTGCCAATAGCAACCTGCAAATAGAGGCAGGAAGGGGGAGAGATATACCATCCTTTGTGCCCTCCCATGTGGGTCCCCCTGAGGGCTAGGGACCCGGTCATTATGACTCTTAAGCCCCATACACACGGTCGGACTTTTTCATGGATTCTGTCCGATCGGACAATGTTGTTGAAAAATCAGACCGTGTGTATGCACCATCGGACAGTGTACGTCGGTTTGTCCGACGGACAAAGTCTTATCTCCTGCTGGAAAGATTTGCCGTCAACACGGTCCGATCACACCAAATCCGATCGTGTGTACGGTTGTCCGACCGGACAAAGTGCCACGCATGCTCAGATCACATTACAAGACCAAAGCTATTGGCTACTAGCCTCTACGTAGTCCCGTCGTAGGCAACAAACGTCACCACGTTCAGAATGATCGGATTTTCCGACAACTTTGTCCGACCGTGTGTACGCAAAACCAACATCGGACAAAGTATGACGGACATGGTCCGACGGACCTGGTCCGCGGATTGTCTGACCGTGTGTATGGGGCTTTACAGTATCTCACAAAAGTGAGTACACTCACATTTTTGTAAATATTTTATCTTTTCATGTGACAACACTGAAGAAATGACACTTTGCTACAATGTAAAGTAGTGAGTGGACAGCTTGTATAAATTTGCTGTCCCCTCAAAATAACTCAACACACATCCATTAATGTCTAAACCGCTGGCAACAAAAGTACACCCCTAAGTGAAAATTTCCAAATTGGGCCCAAAGTGTCAATATTTTGTTTGGCCACCATTATTTTCCAGCACTGCCTTAACCCTCTAGGGCAGGGATCTCCAAACTACGGCCCTCCAGCTGTTGCGGAACTACACATCCCATAAGGCATTGTAAAACTCTGACATTCACAGACATGACTAGGCATGATGGGAATTGTAGTTCCTGAACAACTTAAAGGCCATAATTTGGAGACCCCTGCTCTTGGGCATGGAGTTCACCAGGGCTTCACAGGTTGCCACTGGATTCCTCATCATGACATCATGGAGTTGGTGGATGTTGGCAACCTTGCACTCCTCCACCTTCCGTTTGAGGATGCCCCACAGATGCTCAATATTGTTTAGGTCTGGAGACAAAAATAACTCATCAGGGGCTGCAATTGCTTCCGACACTTCAGGCCCTGTCTATATAACTGAACAGGTTTTCTCCTCAGCTTCGAGTGGGTTAGAGGAAAGATTAGTGGCTTTAATCACGTCTTCACGGAGTGGAAGGAAATGCATTAGGTCCCCTTCTACTACCCAGGATCCCCAAACGGAGGAATTGTGGGAGGGGGAAGATGAATCCCCCTCAGGGGACCGCGAACAGGCTGATTGAGTGTGCAATGTACAGGGATAGGGACAGTTGTAGACACTCGCTCAGGTTGAACTGGATGGACTGGTGTCTTTATTCAACCTTACTAACCATGAAACTATGAAACAATGCGCAAATGCTTAGGGATCCAACTGATAAAAAATTGGATATCCTGTTAAAACATTTTCTCCCTTGCAGGTTCAGTGGCTCAACCTGCAGTGGCGGCAATTGGGGTATGTCAGTCCTTGAGACCATTTGAAACAGGTACTCAATGTGTTCAGCAGCAGGCCCAGGAATTAGCTGGGCTGCCAGCAGCTTTGTGCTTTGCAATTGACGCAATCAGAGATTCTATTCTTCAAACCTCTCGCCTTACGCTTGGGTTGGTACATAAGCATAGAATCTTATGGTTAAAAGGTTGGTCAGCCGAAGCGCCATGCAAGAAGCTCCTGGCTGGTTTTCCTTTTCGTGGTGAAATGCTGTTTGGGGAGGATTTGGACAAATATATCCAAAAAATATCAAGTGGGAAAAGTACCCTTTTGCTAGTTAAGAAAAAGAGTAAATGTCCCTCATTTAAAAGGGCTCTTTCTCCAGTGCCAGGGGCATCAGCCTCCAGCCAGTCAAATGTCCCAAAAGATACAGAGAAAGAGCAGGGGTCAGGGTTTTAGTCAACCCTTTTCACGGTACCAAAACCAAATGGGGATGTCAGGCCCATTCTAGATCTCAAAGATCTAAATCGATTCCTGAAGATTCGCTCTTTTCACATGGAATGAATCCGATCAGTAGCCTTCATCCTACAAGGAGAGCTTCTGGCATCAATTGACATCAAGGATGCATACCTGCATGTACCTATTTTTCACGCTCACCAGAAGTATCTGCGTTTTGAAATAGGACTTTTTCAGTGTGTAGCCTTGCCTTTTCGGTCTAGCTACTGCACCTCGGGTGTTTACAAAACTTCTGGCCCTTCCCCTGGCTAGATTAAGGACTAAAGGTATTATCTAACAATAATAGAATACCTGGATGACCTGCTCTTAATAGACCGAAAACATGACCAAAACGTGGTCACCACAGTCAACTACCTGGAATACCTAGGTTGGGTCATCGACCTAGAGAAATCTTCTTTAAAGCCAGTAAGAAGATTAGAGTACTTGGGTCTGGTCATAGATACAGCCCAGAAGAAGGTGTTTTTACCCCAGGCAAAGATCAGTGCCATAAAGGAGCTGGTCCAAGGGGTCAAGGCAAAGAAGGGTCCTTCCATTCACTTTTGTATGAGGTTGTTGGGGAAGATGGTGGCTTCATTCGAAGCAGTTCCCTATGCTCAGTTTCATTTGACTGCTGCAAAACAGTATCCTATCGGCCTGAAACAAAATTTCAGGCACTAGATTTTCCAATGCGTTTGTCGCCAAAAGTGCGCCAGAGCCTCAGTTGGTGGAGGATGTCTGAGAATCTGCAGAAGGGGAAATCCTTTTTACCAGTTACCTGGAAGGTGTTAACAGATGCCAGCCTCTCAGGTTGGGGAGTAGTCCTGGAAGAAGCGTCTGTCCAAGGGAAATGGTCAAGAACCGAAAGGACCTTGCCCATCAACATTCTAGAAATTCGGGGCAGCGCGCCTAGCCCTAAGGGCCAAGACATTCAGGTTGCAGAATTCTCCTGTCAGGATTCAATCCGACAATGCCACAGCAGTGGCTTATATCAATCACCAAGGGGGCACCAGAAGTCAGGCAGCCTATGGAGAGGTAAACCATATCCTAACATGGGCAGGAAAACATGTGCCATGCATTTCGGCAATCTTCATTCCAGGGGTAGAGAACTGGCAGGCAGACTACTTAAGTCGCCAGCAGTTGTTCCCGGGGAATGGTCCCTTCACCCCAACATCTTCATGACTATATGCCAAAAATGGGGGATCCCGGATGTAGATCTGTTTGCGTCTAGGTTCAACAACACTTTTGACAACTTTGTGTCAAGAACAAGGTATCCACTCGCATGCAGAACAGATGCGTTGGTGACCCCGTGGGATCAGTTATCACTGATTTATGCATTCCCTCCTATTCTGCTGCTACCTTGACTTCTTCGCAGGATCAAGAGAGAAAGGAAGTCGTTTCGTTTAGTTTCGTTTTAATTCGTTAATTAATTAATTTCGTTTAGTTAGATTCGTTACATTTGTTAAATTCGTTTTCGGATTTCGTTTAGTGTTTCGACCGATTTTCGAATTCGAAAATATTTTGCGACCCGACTTTGGGTCCACGTATCTCGGGGTTACTTGGTGATAGAAACACCAAATTTGGATATGTAGTAGTGCTAGTTCTACTGAGTTTGCATACCAAATTTGGGGTTTCTAGCTACAAGTGGCCCCGAGATATGTGGCCCCAAAGTCGGGTCGAAAAATGTTCTTCTCTGCTGCAGAAAAGTGCTTGACATTTTGTGACCCGACTTTGGGGCCACGTATCTCGGGGCCACTTATAGCTAGAAACCCCAAATTTGGTATGCAAACACAGTAGAACTAGCACTACAACCTCGCCAAAAAAAATGGGGTTTCTATCACCAAGTAACCCCGAGATACGTGGACCCAAAGTCGGGTCGCAAAATATTTTCGAATTCGGTTGAAAAAATTTCAAATGCAGTTGAAAAATTTTCAAATGCAGTTGAAATATTTTCAAATCTGGTTGAAATTATTTCAACTGCATTAGAAACTATTTCAACCAGATTTGAAAATATTTCATCTGCATTAGAAACTATTTCAACTGTATTAGAAACTATTTCAACCAGAGTTGAAAATATTTCATCTGCATTAGAAACTATTTCTATCACCAAGTAACCCCGAGATACGTGGACCCAAAGTCGGGTCACAAAATATTTTCGAATTCGGTTGAAATAGTTTCAAATGCGGTTGAAATCATTTCAAATGCAGGTGAAATAATTTCAAATCATGTTGATACTATTTCAAGCGGATTCGAAAATATTTTGCGACCCGACTTTGAAAAAAAAAATGAAATTGATTCTAACAGTCTGCAGAAGATCTGCAAAAAAAAGAAGTGAAATGGCTGTTAATAGTCTACAGGAGATCTGCTATTAAATTATATATGTTTTTTTATTCTGTTCTAATCTTTTCTATTTGAATTATAAATTTTGGAAGATGGTTATTTATTATACACATCTGTCACATAAAAAAAAAAGATGTGAAATGGCTGTCACGGATGTCGGTCGCAAGGCAAGTACATATGCTGTATGTCATTGTCCACTTGCCACAACACCTGCCACAAGTGCCAAGACACATGCCACGATTGCCACATGACCTGCCACGAGTACCACGTGACCGACCACAAGTGCCACGTGACCTGCCCCGTGACCAAGTTGTGAATTGTCCACTTGCCATGTCACCTGCCACAAATTATGGGGTTCCTAGCACCAAGTGACCCCCAGATATGGGGCATATGTCAAGTACTTTTCTACAGCAGAGAATTACATTTTGTGACCCGACTTTGAGGCCACGTATCTCGGGGCCACTTAAAGCTAGAAACCAGTAGAACTAGCACTATAACCTCTCCAAATTTGGGGTTTCTATCACCAAGTAACCCCGAGATACGTGGACCCAAAGTCGGGTTGCAAAATATTTTCGAATCCGGTTGAAATAGTTTCAAATGCGGTTGAAATAATTTCAAATGCAGTTGAAATAATTTCGAATCATGTTGATACTATTTCAAGCGGATTCGAGAATATTTTGCCATCCGAATTTGAAAAAAAAAAAATGAAATTGATTCTAACAGTCTGCAGAAGATCTGCAAAAAAAAGTGAAATGGCTGTTAATAGTCTACAGGAGATCTGCTAAAAAAAGAAATAGATGCTAATAGTCTGCAGGAGATCTGGTGAGAAAACGAAATAGATACTAATTGTCTGCAGGAGATCTGCAAAAAAAAAAAAGTGAAATGGTTCTTAATAGTCTACAGGAGATCTGCTAAAAAAAGAAATAGATGCTAATAGTCTGCAGGAGATCTGGTGAGAAAACGAAATAGATACTAATAGTCTGTAGTTGTAGTGCTAGTTCTACTGTGTTTGCATACCAAATTTGGGGTTTCTAGCTACAAGTGGCCCCGAGATACGTGGCCCCAAAGTCGGGTCACAAAATGTAATTCTCTGCTGCAGAAAAGTACTTGACATATCGCCCCTATCTTGGGGTCACTTGGTGCTAGGAACCCCACAACTTGTGGCAGGTGACGTGGCAAGTGGACTATCCACAACTTGGTCACGTGGCCGGTCATGTGGCACTCGTGGCCGGTCATGTGGCACGCGTGGCCGGTCACGTGGCACTCGTGGCAGGTGTCGTGCCACTCGTGGCAGGTGTCGTGGCACTTGTGGCAAGTGAACAATACACAACTTGTGGCAGGTGATGTGGCAAGTGGACAATGACATACAGCATATGTACTTGCCTTGCGATCGACATCCGTGTTAGACGTGCAAAAATAAAAAAATGTTTTGTTTCGTTTTAATTCGTTAATTAATTCATTTTGTTTAGTTAGATTCGTTAAATTCGTTTTCGGATTTTGTTTCATTTTTGACCGAATTCGAAAAATCAGTCGCATTTGAAATTATTTCAACCGGATTTGAAAATATTTCAACCGGATTTAAAAATATTTCTACTGGATTTGAAATTATTTCAACTGCATTAGAAACTATTTCAACCAGATTTGAAACAGTTTCTAATGCAGTTGAAATAGTTTCTAATGCAGTTGAAATATTTTCAAATCTGGTTGAAATAGTTTCTAATGCAGTTGAAATAGTTTCTAATGCAGATGAAATATTTTCAAATCTGGTTGAAATAGTTTCTAATGCAGATGAAATATTTTCAAATCTGGTTGAAATAGTTTCTAATCCAGTTGAAATAGTTTCTAATGCAGATGAAATATTTTCAAATCTGGTTGAAATAGTTTCTAATGCAGTTGAAATATTTTCAAATCTGGTTGAAATAGTTTCTAATGCAGTTGAAATAGTTTCTAATGCATTTGAAATAATTTCAACCAGATTTGAAAATATTTCAACTGCATTTGAAATTATTTCAACCGAATTCGAAAATATTTTGCGACCCGACTTTGGGTCCACGTATCTCGGGGTCACTTGGTGATATAAACCCCAAATTTGGATATGTTGTAGTGCTAGTTTCTACTCCAGAAAAGTGCTTGACATTTTGCGACCCGGCTTTGGGGCCACGTTTCGGGGCCACTTATAGCTAGAAAATTTGGTATGCAAACACTAGAACTAGCACTACAACATATCCAAATGGGGTTTATATCACCAAGTAACCCCGAGATACGTGGACCCAAAGTCGGGTCGCAAAATATTTTCGAATTCGGTTGAAATAGTTTCAAATGCGGTTGAAATCATTTCAAATGCAGGTGAAAAAATTTCAAATCATGTTGATACTATTTCAAGCGGATTCGAAAATATTTTGCGACCCGACTTTGAAAAAAAAAAATGAAATTGATTCTAACAGTCTGCAGAAGATCTGCAAAAAAAAAAAAAAGTGAAATGGCTGTTAATAGTCTACAGGAGATCTGCTATTAAATTATATATTTTTTTTATTCTGTTCTAATCTTTTCTATTTGAATTATACATTTTGGAAGATGGTTATTTATTATATACATCTGTCACATAAAAAAAAAAGATGTGAAATGGCTGTCACGGATGTCGGTCGCAAGGCAAGTACATATGCTGTATGTCATTGTCCACTTGCCACAACACCTGCCACAAGTGCCAAGACACCTGCCACGATTGCCACATGACCTGCCACGAGTACCACGTGACCGACCACAAGTGCCACGTGACCTGCCCCGTGACCAAGTTGTGGATTGTCCACTTGCCATGTCACCTGCCACAAGTTATGGGGTTCCTAGCACCAAGTGACCCCCAGATATGGGGCATATGTCAAGTACTTTTCTACAGCAGAGAATTACATTTTGTGACCCGACTTTGAGGCCACGTATCTCGGGGCCACTTAAAGCTAGAAACCAGTAGAACTAGCACTATAACCTCTCCAAATTTGGGGTTTATATCACCAAGTAACCCCGAGATACGTGGACCCAAAGTCGGGTCGCAAAATATGTTCGAATTCGGTTGAAAAAATTTCAAATGCAGTTGAAATATTTTCAAATCTGGTTGAAACTATTTCAACTGCATTAGAAACTATTTCAACCAGATTTGAAAATATTTCATCTGCATTAGAAACTATTTCTATCACCAAGTAACCCCGAGATACGTGGACCCAAAGTCGGGTCACAAAATATTTTCGAATTCGGTTGAAATAGTTTCAAATGCGGTTGAAATCATTTCAAATGCAGGTGAAATAATTTCAAATCATGTTGATACTATTTCAAGCGGATTCGAAAATATTTTGCGACCCGACTTTGAAAAAAAAAAAAATGAAATTGATTCTAACAGTCTGCAGAAGATCTGCAAAAAAAAAGAAGTGAAATGGCTGTTAATAGTCTACAGGAGATCTGCTATTAAATTATATATGTTTTTTTTATTCTGTTCTAATCTTTTCTATTTGAATTATAAATTTTGGAAGATGGTTATTTATTATACACATCTGTCACATAAAAAAAAAAGATGTGAAATGGCTGTCACGGATGTCGGTCGCAAGGCAAGTACATATGCTGTATGTCATTGTCCACTTGCCACAACACCTGCCAAAAGTGCCAAGACACCTGCCACGATTGCCACATGACCTGCCACGAGTGCCACGTGACCGACCACAAGTGCCACGTGACCTGCCCCGTGACCAAGTTGTGGATTGTCCACTTGCCATGTCACCTGCCACAAGTTATGGGGTTCCTAGCACCAAGTGACCCCCAGATATGGGGCATATGTCAAGTACTTTTCTACAGCAGAGAATTACATTTTGTGACCCGACTTTGAGGCCACGTATCTCGGGGCCACTTAAAGCTAGAAACCAGTAGAACTAGCACTATAACCTCTCCAAATTTGGGGTTTCTATCACCAAGTAACCCCGAGATACGTGGACCCAAAGTCGGGTCGCAAAATATTTTCGAATCCGGTTGAAATAGTTTCAAATGCGGTTGAAATAATTTCAAATGCAGTTGAAATAATTTCGAATCATGTTGATACTATTTCAAGCGGATTCGGGAATATTTTGCCATCCGAATTTGAAAAAAAAAAATGAAATTGATTCTAACAGTCTGCAGAAGATCTGCAAACAAAAGTGAAATGGCTGTTAATAGTCTACAGGAGATCTGCTAAAAAAAGAAATAGATGCTAATAGTCTGCAGGAGATCTGGTGAGAAAACGAAATAGATACTAATAGTCTGTAGTTGTAGTGCTAGTTCTACTGTGTTTGCATACCAAATTTGGGGTTTCTAGCTACAAGTGGCCCCGAGATACGTGGCCCCAAAGTCGGGTCACAAAATGTAATTCTCTGCTGCAGAAAAGTACTTGACATATCGCCCCTATCTTGGGGTCACTTGGTGCTAGGAACCCCACAACTTGTGGCAGGTGACGTGGCAAGTGGACTATCCACAACTTGGTCACGTGGCCGGTCATGTGGCACTCGTGGCCGGTCATGTGGCACGCGTGGCCAGTCATGTGGCACGCGTGGCCGGTCATGTGGCACGCGTGGCCGGTCATGTGGCACTCGTGGCAGGTGTCGTGCCACTCGTGGCAGGTGTCGTGGCACTTGTGGCAAGTGAACAATACACAACTTGTGGCAGGTGATGTGGCAAGTGGACAATGACATACAGCATATGTACTTGCCTTGCGATCGACATCCGTGTTAGACGTGCAAAAATAAAAAAATTGTTTTGTTTCGTTTTAATTCGTTAATTAATTCATTTTGTTTAGTTAGATTCGTTAAATTCGTTTTCGGATTTTGTTTCATTTTTGACCGAATTCGAAAAATCAGTCGCATTTGAAATTATTTCAACCGGATTTGAAAATATTTCAACCGGATTTAAAAATATTTCAACCGAATTTAAAAATATTTCTACTGGATTTGAAATTATTTCAACTGCATTAGAAACTATTTCAACCAGATTTGAAACAGTTTCTAATGCAGTTGAAATAGTTTCTAATGCAGTTGAAATATTTTCAAATCTGGTTGAAATAGTTTCTAATGCAGTTGAAATAGTTTCTAATGCAGATGAATATTTTCAAATCTGGTTGAAATAGTTTCTAATGCAGATGAAATATTTTCAAATCTGGTTGAAATAGTTTCTAATGCAGTTGAAATATTTTCAAATCTGGTTGAAATAGTTTCTAATGCAGTTGAAATAATTTCAACCAGATTTGAAAATATTTCAACTGCATTTGAAATTATTTCAACCGAATTCGAAAATATTTTGCGACCCGACTTTGGGTCCACGTATCTCGGGGTCACTTGGGTTGTAGTGCTAGTTCTACTGTGTTTGCATACCAAATTTGGGGTTTCTAGCTATAAGTGGCCCCGAGATATGTGGCCCAAAGTCGGGTCACAAAATGTAATTCTCTGCTGTAGAAAAGTACTTGACATATGCCCCATATCTGGGGGTCACTTGGTGCTAGGAACCCCATAACTTGTGGCAGGTGACATGGCAAGTGGACAATCCACAACTTGGTCACGTGGCAGGTCACGTGGCACTTGTGGTTGGTGACGTGGCACTCATGGCAGGTGTCTTGGCGCTTGTGGCAGGTGTTGTGGCAAGTGGACAATGACATACAGCATATGTACTTGCCTTGCGATCGACATCCGTGACAGCCATTTCACATCCTTTTTTTTTATGTGACAGATGTATATAATAAATAACCATCTTCCAAAATGTATAATTCAAATAGAAAAGATTAGAACAGAATAGAAAAAAAAATATATAATTTAATAGCAGATCTCCTGTAGACTATTAACAGCCATTTCACTTCTTTTTTTTTTTTTTGCAGATCTTCTGCAGACTGTTAGAATCAATTTCATTTTTTTTTTCAAAGTCGGGTCGCAAAATATTTTCAAATCCACTTGAAATAGTATCAACATGATTTGAAATTTTTTCAACTGCATTTGAAATTTTTTCAACTGCATTTGAAATTTTTTCAACTGCATTTGAAATTTTTTCAACTGCATTTGAAATTTTTTCAACTGCATTTGAAATTTTTTCAACTGCATTTGAAATTTTTTTTTTGAAATTTTTTCAACTGCATTTGAAATTTTTTCAACTGCATTTGAAATTTTTCAACTGCATTTGAAATTATTTCAACTGCATTTGAAATTATTTCAACCGAATTCGAAAATATTTTGCGACCCGACTTTGGGTCCACGTATCTCGGGGTTACTTGCTGATAGAAATAGTTTCTAATGCAGATGAAATATTTTCAAATCTGGTTGAAATAGTTTCTAATGCAGTTGAAATAGTTTCTAATGCAGTTGAAATGGTTTCTAATGCAGATGAAATATTTTCAAATCTGGTTGAAATAGTTTCTAATGCAGTTGAAATATTTTCAAATCTGGTTGAAATAGTTTCTAATGCAGATGAAATATTTTCAAATCTGGTTGAAATAGTTTCTAATGCAGTTGAAATATTTGCAAATCTGGTTGAAATAGTTTCTAATGCAGTTGAAATATTTTCAAATCTGGTTGAAATAGTTTCTAATGCAGTTGAAATAATTTCAACCAGATTTGAAAATATTTCAACTGCATTTGAACTTATTTCAACCGAATTCGAAAATATTTTGCGACCCGACTTTGGGTCCACGTATCTCGGGGTCACTTAGTGATATAAACCCCAAATTTGGAGGGGTTGTAGTGCTAGTTCTACTGTGTTTGCATACCAAATTTGGGGCTTCTAGCTATAAGTGGCCCCGAGATATGTGGCCCCAAAGTCGGGTCACAAAATGTCAAGCACTTTTCTGCAGCAGAGAATGACATTTTTCGACCCGACTTTGGGGCCACATATCTCGGGGCCACTTGTAGCTAGAAACCCCAAATTTGGTATGCAAACACAGTAGAACTAGCACTATAACATATCCAAATTTGGGGTTTCTATCACTAAGTGACCCTGAGATATTTCGAATTTCGTCCGCGATTTTTCGATTCGAAAAAAATTCGGATTCGGTAAAATTCGTTAGTATTGTAATTCGGTAATTCGGATGCTTCCGAATGTCCGAATAATGAAAAATTCGTCCGAATTTCGATTCGGAACATAACGAATTGCACATGTCTATTGCTCTGGGACATCCCATACAGTTATTACTGTGGCCTCTGTGTCCCGTGATGTATGATAAAAAAAATAGGATTTTTATAACAGCTTACCTGTAAAATCCTTTTCTTGGAGTATATCACGGGACACAGAGGTCCCTCCCCTCTTTCTGGTTACATGTGTATTGCTTTGCTACAAAACTGAGGTACTCCCAGTAAGGGGAGGGGTTATATGGGGAATTGAACTTCCTGTTTCCAGTGCCAGTGTGCCATATAACCCATACAGTTATTACTGTGGCTCTGTGTCCCATGATGTACTCCAAGAAAGAATTTTTATAACAGCTTAACCTGTAAAATCCTTTTTTTTTTTTGTCCCAGTTCAGGTCTGATAGGAAGTGTCTACATTGCACAGGTGATGATGTGGACACCCAACAGATGAGTGACTCAGGGACTGCAGAATCATGTGACCACAGCTAGAAAAGACATTTAGCCTGGGTTCACACTTGTGCAATGCAGACACCCCATGTGATTTGCACATGAATCGCACCACATTCCTGTGCACATCACATGCAATGTCTGTGTGGTGCGAGTTGAGCCATACATTTTGTATGGCTCAAACCGCATCGCATCTGCACCAGCTGGTCTGAGGCTGTCTCTTTGCTGGTCTGAGGCTGTCTCTTTGCTGGTCTGGGGCTGTCTCTTTGCTGGTCTGGGGCTGTCTCTTTGCTGGTCTGGGGCTGTCTCTTTGCTGGTCTGGGGCCGTCTCTTTGCTGGTCTGGGGCCGTCTCTTTGCTGGTCTGGGACCGACTGTTTGCTGGATTGGGGATATCTCTTTTCCATTTCCAATGGAAGGTAAGGGAGATCTTTCAGGGTCAGAGTGTAGGTGGCCACACATCCCTCTACTCTATCACTCCCCTCTTCCCAAAACAAACAACCAGGCCTAAAGAATGCAAGGCCCTGGCAAATTTACCTATCTAGCACCCACCTAAACTGGGTGGGCGCTAAAAGAAGAAATGTAACGGTCGTCAGAATAACGGCAGCAGTTCAAGAAGCATCCCCCCCCCTCCCTATGAAGAGGGTATGTGGCGCTAACCCTTATGTAAATCAATAAATAATCTAAAAATAATCTAAAATGACCAGTTTGCAAAGCTCAGAGTATCCGAAAGATGAGTGACCTTTCACATAAATAGATATATAAAAACATAAAATAATGAACTAAATGGATAAAATTCCTTAATAGCAATACACATAAAATATTGAATAAATATAAGACGTGTGTAAAAAATGAAAAAATATTCAATAAAAGTGATGGTGCTAAAATAACCGTGCTGAAAATAAATATATGTGCTGGGGTAAAAATGATGATGGAGTTGGGTTAAAAATAGTGAACACGAAATCTTCTAGCAATAAAAGGTGCAACGTGCAAAATATGTGAATAAAGAACCAATAGAGAACCGATAAATTGGTTCTGAAAGTGCAAGGGAATTGCAAGGAAATTGCAAGGGAAATTAATGATTGAATGTGCAGAAATATCCAAAATAATGACAAAGTGACCATACAGATGAAAAGAGTGTGTCACTGTAGGTATGGTATAATCAGATGATACCAAAACAATAATATCGCTGAAAAAAATTATTAAAAAATAAAAGTAAAATTTGGTGCACTACAAGTCCCAGCTTGTAAAGAAAAAAATGGCGGAAAATAAACGATAAAGTCCACAATCTGGAACAATGAAGAGCATAATGCTCTGGAATAAGTGAAGGTGAGTAGAAATATTCAGGAATCTTTGTGTTGATCACAGTGATGATCCGTGCAGGCAGTGCTCTGTGCTGACTTCAGGGGTGCACCCTACTAGTTCCCCCAGCCTCTCACCTCTATTTGCGGCCCCTACAGGCCTAGTGGAGCAGATAGCCTCTAAAGTGGCAAGCCTGGTCACTTTCCGGGTCCTCTTTCTTATGGGCTCCTATGGGCTCCTATAGGCTTCTATGGGCTCCTATGGACTCCTACTCCGATCCAAAAAGGCACTCCAGGGGTAAGGGGTCACTCACGGGTTAGATCAGCATGTAGGGTTTTCTTGCATCAGCATAGATGAACTTCCGGTCGCGGCCGCAAACCGGAAGTAGAGCGATAGGCACCTGACTTCCTTCCTCCCTCCAATGTGTAGTAAAAAACAGGTTTATTGAAACAAAAATAATATCCACTCACATTTAAAGTTTTCTTGCATCAGCATAGATGAACTTCCGGTCACGGCCGCAAACCGGAAGTAGAGCGATAGGCACCTGACTTCCTTCCTCCCTCACTAGACGAGGGATCTTTTTTGTTACATAATGCCTTGATATCGTCACAAATAGAGGTGAGAGCACTAGGCCTGTGAACGCACTAGAGCACTTCATCACTGTGATCAACACAAAGATTCCTGAATATTTCTACTCACCTTCACTTATTCCAGAGCATTATGCTCTTCATTGTTCCAGATTGTGGACTTTATCGTTTATTTTCCGCCATTTTTTTCTTTACAAGCTGGGACTTGTAGTGCACCAAATTTTACTTTTATTTTTTAATAATTTTTTTCAGCGATATTATTGTTTTGGTATCATCTGATTATACCATACCTACAGTGACACACTCTTTTCATCTGTATGGTCACTTTGTCATTATTTTGGATATTTCTGCACATTCAATCATTAATTTCCCTTGCAATTTCCTTGCAATTCCCTTGCACTTTCAGAACCAATTTATCGGTTCTCTATTGGTTCTTTATTCACATATTTTGCACGTTGCACTGTGCACCTTTTATTGCTAGAAGATTTCGTGTTCACTATTTTTAACCCAACTCCATCATCATTTTTACCCCAGCACATATATTTATTTTCAGCACGGTTATTTTAGCACCATCACTTTTATTGAATATTTTTTCATTTTTTACACACGTCTTATATTTATTCAATATTTTATGTGTATTGCTATTAAGGAATTTTATCTATTTAGTTCATTATTTTATGTTTTTATATATCTATTTATGTGAAAGGTCACTCATCTTTCGGATACTCTGAGCTTTGCAAACTGGTCATTTTAGATTATTTTTAGATTATTTATTGATTTACATAAGGGTTAGCGCCACATACCCTCTTCATTCAATTTTACCTTTACAAGTGTGAGATCACTTATATGTTGGCTGCTTTCCTTTTCCATTTTTCTCCTTATTTGATTTAATAGTTTTTGGTTGAGCGCACTGGTTACCCCTATTATCTAGATTTTTTCATATCTCATATTACTAGCGCTGCTTACCATGGAAGTATTTAGCCTCCTAGATAATCGTACCTTTGACCTAGATGAAATTTTTGAAAGACAAGATACTAATATCATAGGAAATATCGAAAGCTCATTCCGCAAGATAGGTCATCTTATGGAAAAGAAAATAAATGCAAGCTGGGATATAGCAACACATGAAAAATATATTAAGGATAAAATAGTACCTAGAAGATTACGCTGGGATGTACCATTGAATGATGGGTTAACAGATAAGGACTCTGTAGATGAGTGGTTTCATTTTTTCAATAACAAAGGGTTAGATCTATTAGATCTCTTGATAAAAAGAAAACAAAAGAAAGTGAGGATAATAAACAAAACTATAGAAGAAATCAAATTAACCCTAGAACCACTAAAAGATACACCAGAATTCCATATATTATCCAAACAACTAAGTAGAGATATAGAACAAAAAGACAAGGAAAATGCAGCTAGAAAAAAGAAAAAATATCAAAGAGATGTAAAAGACTTCGATGATGACCTTGTTTTTAAATGGCAAAATAAACCAGATGAGCCGGGAATCAATTCCAATGCCAGCTCACCTGTGAAAGAGGTCAGACTAGACCTGAACCCCAAAGAGGAAAAACAGAGAGAAATTCCCTCAAACACTAATGCCCATGGCAATTATATTGGGTATAATACACCAAACCAAAAACCGAGATGGAACAACAATAACTATAACTGGAAAAAAAACATTTTGGAAGAACAATTGGAACAATGGTTATAACAACAACTTCCAGGGAAGACCATACCAGCAACCCCCCTACAATAGAAGATCACCAACACCTCCTTGGAGGAACCAAGAAAGAGAAGGAGAAAAATCATTATATAGACAAAAGTAGGAGAGACGACAGAACATGGAGAGAGGAAAGACCGTATCATCAAGACGACAGAAGAGGTAGATCCCCACATAACAACTACTACACTGTACCAGTATACAATAAGTTTGAAAACCTGAGAAGGTACGATGATGGGAGATCGCCAGCCTATCAGAGGTACCCGCAGGAGAGGCAAAAACAAGAAAAGTCCTGCACGTTTTTTAGATCAAAGACGACGAAATTCCCCAAGACGCCACCACCAAGAAGACAGACCCCGGAGACCCAACAGATACACCCCGGAAGACAACAAGAACAGAAAGACCGGAAAAGAAGAAGACAAGAAACCGGAACATCAGAGGGACAGACACAGAGAAGATCACTCGAGAAAAACCCCAAGGAGATCAATGGAGAAGAAGAATATAAGAAGCGAAAAACGCGAAGAGGATGCCGGGCAGGAGTCAAGAAGCAAAAGGAAAAGAGAATAATAGGAGATGGAATTATTAATATAAGTGGAGTGGTACTAACACAGGAAGAGATTAAAGTGCTAGATAAAGGATTAAAATTTGCCCCAATAAAAAACATCAACAAATTTAATGCATATGTGGATATAAATAAGTTCATAAGGAGCCTCAATATAAAGAAATACATGCTCAATATCACAGGAGTAGGAAGAGGAACCAAGATACCCGACAACAATGGAATACAGTACAGTAACCTGAAGAACAAATCACTGTTTAACCCACCACCGGGAAATGAAGGACACATAGAAGTTTTCAAAAAATTGGTACTGAAAGATCTGCAAGAACTGAAAATAAAAAAGGTTTATAACCCTGGTGACATAAAAAATGGGATAAAGAAGCTTGAAGCAAGAAAAGACATCGTGATACGTCAAGCAGACAAAGGAGGAGCCATAGTTATACAGTCTAAGGTAGATTACAATGATGAAATCAACCGACAACTAAATGATGAGACCACCTATCAGAAACTTCTAAGTAATCCAACGATGAGATATAGGAAAGAACTTACTCGAATAATCCAGAAAGGCTCAGATAAAGGACTACTAAACAAAAAAGAGAGTAAATACCTACAACCCAACATCTGTAGGGTACCTGTCATTTATACAGTACCGAAGGTACACAAAAACAGTGACAAACCCCCTGGGAGACCCATAGTGAATGGCATTAACTCAGTGTGTGCAAGAATGGGGGAATATATAGATGGCTTCCTACAACCAGTGGTCAAGAAAACAAAATCTTATCTCAGGGATACAAAGCACCTCATTCAGCTTCTCAATACACTTAATCTAAAAGATGGTCCCATTTAGTTGGCAACGGCAGATGTAGGGTCACTCTATACAATTATAAACCATGAGGAGGCAATACAGGCCACAAAATGGGCCCTTAGAAATCTCAGTGAACTCAAATGTGCACAGAGAAGGTTCCTATTAGACTGTCTTAAATTCAGCCTAGACTCAAACTATTTTTGGTTTAATAGTACTTATTACAAACAGATATGTGGTATCGCGATGGGAGCAAAATTTGCTCCCAGTGTAGCTAATTTATACATGGCCGAATGGGAAGAAGAGGCCCTGTACAAACAGTTTCCGCACCAACTAATTCTATATAAAAGATATATTGACGACATTATCATAATTTGGTCTGGAGACAGAGACAGTCTCACAGATTTCTGCTTTCGACTAAACACGAACACTAAAAATATTAAGCTCACTTGGGAGATTAGCACAGACAAAATTAATTTTCTAGATCTACTAATTAAGAAAGAGGAAAACTTCCTTACTACACAGACTTATTTTAAAACAGTAGATAGAAATAGCTATCTTCCGCTGGATAGCTGTCATCACAACACTTGGCTCGAAAATATTCCAAAGGGACAGCTGATCAGATTAAGGCGAAATTGTTCGGATAAACAGACCTACATGAAACAAGCTGAAATGATTGGAGAGAGATTCATACAAAAGGGATACAAGACAGCATTCATTGAAGAAAAGATACAAGATATTGCACATGTAGACAGAGATGCACTAATAAAAGATACCACCAAAAAAATAGATGATAAAAGAGTACCAATTATAATGGATTTTAATGTACAACACAAACATGTAGAGAAAATTTTTAAAAAACATTGGGATATTTTAAAAACAGATCGACACCTTAGTACCATTCTCCCAGAAAGACCCAAATTCACTTACAGGCGGGCTCCTACCCTAAGAGACAATTTGGCTAAAAATGTGCTAGACCCACCACCTAAGAAGACTTTTTCGTTCTTTGAGGGGAAGGGCTACTACCCATGCAAAAAGTGTTATGCATGTCGACATACTAAAGAGCCCAAGAAAAAGAAGTCTTCCTTCACATCTACTGTCACAAATAAGGACTATGATATTGAAGACTTCATAACATGTAAGACTGAGGGCGTAGTATACCTAATGGAGTGCCCTTGCAAGATCCAATACATAGGAAGGACAAAAAGAGAATTGTGGAAGAGATTGCGGGAACATGTCCAAAACATTAAAAAGGGTTTTGACAAGCACAGCTTATCAAGGCATTATGCCAAATATCACAAAAAAGATCCCTCGTCCCTAAAAATATGTGCCATCGAAAAATATAAGCCACACTGGAGAGGTGACAAAAAGATTATTAGAATCAGCCAAGCTGAATCCAGATGGATATATGAATTGTGTACACTCAGACCATGGGGACATAATGTCGAATTCGACTTGAATTGTTTTATATCCAATTATTAATTACATGCTGGTATATTATTAATATTTATTTTAACGATTTTACCAATATGATTAATTTTCTCCCTATTTTTTAATTAATTTTAGTCGGGTCTCTTTTTATTATGTAAGGTCTCTTTATCTAAAAAATATTTTTATTAGCCCTTTTTACATCTTGAAACTACATTTTTATACATAATTTTAACAAAGTTCTTCTAATAGAATATGAATTTTTAAAGAATATGGCCAATCTTACAAGTGACCACTAGATGGCATACATGAAGGATATTTCCTGATGGTCATTTTTATCTACTACCACTGGATGTCACTATTGAGTAGTCTCTCCTATTTTTATCTACTACCACTGGATGTCACTATTGAGTAGTCTCTCCCATTTTTATCTACTACCACTGGATGTCACTATTGAGTAGTCTCTCCTACTTTTAGAAATCAATTTACACCTCCGGCCACTGGATGGCACTGTGATTGTTATTTATTATTAAACCATGAGGCTAAATTATTTCCTTATTTTCAGACCTTTATATGTAATAAAAATAGATTAATTTTCTCAGATTAGGATTGCATATGTCATCAAGTCCTACTATGTATGTCCAAATGTCAACTTTTAGTCGTTATTTACACCGCTGTCAGCACAGCGTCAATTGACCACTGTATAAATAGGCCCAGAGACACCTGACAGCCTTACCCTTTGACAAAGTCACGTGTGCTAGTGACGATACTAGTGAGGGAGGAAGGAAGGCAGGTGCCTATCGCTCTACTTCCGGTTTGCGGCCGCGACCGGAAGTTCATCTATGCTGATGCAAGAAAACTTTAAATGTGAGTGGATATTATTTTTGTTTCAATAAACCTGTTTTTTACTACACATTGGAGCGCTTCTTTGTACCTTTAACCCCTACATGCTGATCTAACCCGTGAGTGACCCCTTACCCCTGGAGTGCCTTTTTGGATCGGAGTAGGAGTCCATAGGAGCCCATAGAAGCCTATAGGAGCCCATAGGAGCCCATAAGAAAGAGGACCCGGAAAGTGACCAGGCTTGCCACTTTAGAGGCTATCTGCTCCACTAGGCCTGTAGGGGCCGCAAATAGAGGTGAGAGGCTGGGGGAACTAGTAGGGTGCACCCCTGAAGTCAGCACAGAGCACTGCCTGCACGGATCATCACTGTGATCAACACAAAGATTCCTGAATATTTCTACTCACCTTCACTTATTCCAGAGCATTATGCTCTTCATTGTTCCAGATTGTGGACTTTATCGTTTATTTTCCGCCATTTTTTTCTTTACAAGCTGGGACTTGTAGTGCACCAAATTTTACTTTTATTTTTTAATAATTTTTTTCAGCGATATTATTGTTTTGGTATCATCTGATTATACCATACCTACAGTGACACACTCTTTTCATCTGTATGGTCACTTTGTCATTATTTTGGATATTTCTGCACATTCAATCATTAATTTCCCTTGCAATTTCCTTGCAATTCCCTTGCACTTTCAGAACCAATTTATCGGTTCTCTATTGGTTCTTTATTCACATATTTTGCACGTTGCACTGTGCACCTTTTATTGCTAGAAGATTTCGTGTTCACTATTTTTAACCCAACAACATCATCATTTTTACCCCAGCACATATATTTATTTTCAGCACGGTTATTTTAGCACCATCACTTTTATTGAATATTTTTTCATTTTTTACACACACGTCTTATATTTATTCAATATTTTATGTGTATTGCTATTAAGGAATTTTATCTATTTAGTTCATTATTTTATGTTTTTATATATCTATTTATGTGAAAGGTCACTCATCTTTCGGATACTCTGAGCTTTGCAAACTGGTCATTTTAGATTATTTTTAGATTATTTATTGATTTACATAAGGGTTAGCGACACATACACTCTTCATTTAGTACTCTTTGCCTGATTTGGAAGGCAAAGAGATTTACTAAATGAAATGGGTGCAGAACCGCTTTAATAGTTTTTGGTTGAGCGCACTGGTTACCCCTATTATCTAAATAATAAACTATTATTGGTAAATCGTATTTATTATGCCAATAATAAAGGGCCGTGGCCATTTTTATCCATGTATAGAGTTTGATTGTATTTATTTATTCTGGTCCCATGAGGTGGCAACCCTAGTTTCAAGGTGTTGTTAATCTAACATTGACGCCATACGATTGCAACGCACGATTCACTGCATCGCATTAGTGTGAACCAGGGCTTATATAAGACTTTTTTTAAACAGTGATTACTTTGGGGGGGCGGGGTGGTCTCTTTTTCCTGGAAATGGGCTTTCAAGAAGCAATACTGTCCTCCTCTCCAATGCTAACCCATTCACCAACTCCATTTGCAGCTTCCTGATCCCTTTAATGACCCCCAGCCAGTGGCAGCCCGTGCATTGTGGGCGCACGGGCGCCGCCCTCCCTATTCATGTGCCCAGCCCCTTTCCGGACGCCAGACACATGAAATACTATGGCGGGGGGTGTATTTTGAAGCACGTGATTAGAGCCAGAGGCTCTAATAGGCTTCAAAATAGGGTGGGCTCGGGGTGCAGAACACTGCGTCCCGATCCCACCCTGTTGTGTGGCATAGCAAATAAATTTTTCGTTATTTTCACACTAATGTTCCTCTCTGCTAATCAGCAGGCAGGTCAGTGAGACCTGTCTCCCAATTGGCCAAAGCATTAGGTGATCCTATTGGATGCCTAACGCTTTGGCGGAAGAGGAGACACGGCGGAGGAAGCCTGAAGACGAGCCGAGCAGACACAGGAACAGCAACCGAGGAGCAGAGCCCC
Organism: Lithobates sylvaticus; assembly: GCA_028564925.1. Taxonomy (NCBI): domain Eukaryota; kingdom Metazoa; phylum Chordata; class Amphibia; order Anura; family Ranidae; genus Lithobates; species Lithobates sylvaticus. The sequence goes on along the minus strand of CM053029.1, from coordinate 251,494,178 downwards.
ACCACACTAGCGGTAAGTGCCACCGAACCGGCCGTGGGGGGAGTTAGTGAAGTGACAGCTGACAGCATTTGATGGGCACAAGCGGCTGCATTTGATGGGCACAAGCGGCTGCATTTGATGGGCACAAGCGGCTGCATTTGATGGGCACAATGAGGCTGCAATTTATGGGGGGTTCAGTATTTTTCAGTTTGTGCCCCCCCCCCCCAAAAAAAAATTTGAGCACCAGCGGCCACTGCATTATCCAGCACACTTCTGTAAGCAGAGTCAACCCCCCTGGGAGCAGGGCTGCCACCTTTGCTTCAAGTCAAACCCGAACACTTTAGCGACACACAGAAATCTTTTTTTATAGTATAAACTATACATATATTTTGAAATTAAATAACATTTCTAATCAAATGAAGGTAATCGCAAGAGTCCCCCTTTACATCAAAGTCCACAGAGTTCCCCCTTTACATCTGAACTCACGGAATTCCCCCCTTTCACTGTAAGGGGGGATTCTGCAGACTCTGATGTAAGGGAGAACTCTGGGGCCTTTAACATAAGGGATGCTCTGGGAACCCTGATTTAAGGGGGAACTCTGTACAGAGAGGAATCTGATGTAAGGGGGAACACTGGGGCCTCTGGTGTAAAGGGGAACTCTGATCTAAGGGGTGCTCTGATAACTCTGGTTTGCCTTAGTGTACTTACACAGAGGCAGGAGAGCTAAGGGGGGAGAATTCAGTCACAGACAGGGATGGATGGTGAGCTCACTCACCCCTTGGCAGTCAGCACCTCTCATCCAGATGTAAATGGGTGGAAATGTAGCGCTAATGATAAAAACAGTGATAATGAAACTGCAAACTCAAACATATAAGTCCCAACAGTGTCAAGGTGAAAGAGCAACTAATAAATCCTAAATAGGTCATCACAGACACATGTTTGTTCACATAAAAAGAAATGATGAGCTGAGTTGTATAACACCTGGAAATGCAGTGAATTCTAAATTGGAATAAGAATGGTTACTCTTACCGGAACCAATGAATCGGGATGTCAGCGACACCAGGTCGATCAAGCATGGATGTCCAGACCAACGGATCAGCAGTAGGGATGAGCCGAACACCCCCGGGTTCGGTTTGCACTAGAACCTGCGAACAGACCGAAAGTTTGCGCGAACGATAGAACCCTATTAGTTAAAATGGACGCGAACGTTCGAAATCTAAAGTGCTAATTATAACGGCCAATATGCATGTTATTGTCATAAAACAGGTTTGGGGACCCTGATCCTGCCCCAGGGGACATGTATCATTGCAAAAAAGTTTTAAAAACGGCCGTTTTTTTTCGGGAGCAGTCATTTTAATGATGCATAAAGTGAAAAAAAAAAGTGAAATATTCCTTTAAATATGGTACATGGGGGTGTCTAAAGTATGCCTGTGAAGTGGCATGTGTTTCCCGTGTTTAGAACTGTCCCTGCACAAAATGACATTTGTAAAGGAAAAAAACTGCTTGCGGCTTTAATGTCATGTCTTGTCCTGGCAATATGGATGAAAAATCTTTGAGAAAAATGGCATGGCTACCCCATCACCCCCCCCCCCCCCCCCCCACCGCAGTCCATTACCAGCCCATTTGGGTCTTGTATGGATATTAAGGGGAACCCCGCACCCAAAATACAACCCTATATACTCTGAACAGCAGTATACAGGCGGTGCAAACCAGACAGGGACTGTAGGTTTGTTCTTAAGTAGAATCTGTTTGTAATTTTGAACAGGTACATTTTTAAGCGTGGCTCCATCCAAAATAATCTATTATGTTTTTTGGAGAACCTAGGGAAGGGTTATCACCCCTGTAACATTTGTTTTGCTGTCTGTGCACCTGTTCAGAACATTTCACCTCACTTTCCGTCCCAATGACAAATGTTTTTGGAAAAGTGGGTTTTTTATTAAAGCGGAGCTCCACCCATTTATTAAAGTCTGTCAGTGCAGAATGCTCTTTAATAATACACTTTAGAATGGCCAATGATTTAAGAAAATTCTGCCTCTAAATACCTTTTTTTCAAGTTTTTCTTTTCGTTCCGCCCCAATAGCCTAGGCTATTAGGTCACTAGGCAATTCGCAATGGTTCCTGGGATAGCTCCGTCATGTATCCCAGGAGCCATTGCGAACTGCCTAGTGCCGAAATATCGCGGTTTTCAGGCAAATAGGAAGTGGGCGGGAATGTATGACAGACGGTGTTCTGTCCAGACACTTCCCCTCGGCTTATACTGTAAAACTCTACTGCGCATGCGCAGTAAGGACGGAAAAGCCGGGGGACCGTTTTCGGCAGGACACACGGAGGAAGGAAGGAAGGAAGGAAGGAAGGAGGGAGACAGTTTTGAGGTAAGTAACCCCATTTTACACCCTATGCCTATTTTCACTTTGCAGAGCTCCTGGCAGCAGAGATTACATCATCTCTCTACTGCCTGCCCTCTCTCTCTGGATCCTGATGGGGGGGGGGGGGGGGGGGGAGTGCTCTCTCCTCTCTGGGGACCCTGATTTGATGGGGTCCTCTCTGGGGACCCCGATTTGATGGGGGGGTCCTCTCTGGGGACCCCGATGTGAGGGTGGTCCTCTCTGGGGACCCCGATGCCCTGATGTGAGGGGGGGTCCTCTCTGGTGACCCCGATGTGATGGGGGTCCTCTCTGGGGACCCCGTTGCCCTGTTGTGAGGGGGGTCCTCTCTGGTGACCCTGATGTGATGGGGGTCTCTGGGGACCCCGTTGCCCGTTGTGAGGGGGGGTCCTCTCTGGGGACCCTGATGTGATGGGGTCCTCTCTGGGGACCCCGTTGCCCTGATGTGAGGGGGGTCCTCTCTGGGGACCCTGATGTGATGGGGGTCCTCTCTGGGGACCCCGTTGCCCTGATGTGTGGGGGGGTCCTCTCTGGGGACCCTGATGTGAGGGGGGGTCCTCTCTGGGGACCCCGATGTGATGGGGGGTCCTCTCTGGGGACCCCGTTGCCCGATGTGAGGGGGGGTCCTCTCTGGGGACCCTGATGTGAGGGGGGGTCCTCTCTGGGGACCCCGATGTGAGGGGGGGTCCTCTCTGGGGACCCCGTTGCCCTGATGTGAGGGGGGGTCCTCTCTGGGGACCCTGATGTGATGGGGGTCCTCTCTGGGGACCCCGATGCCCTGATGTGAGGGGGGGTCCTCTCTGGGGAGGGGGGGTCCTCTCTGGGGACCCTGGGGACCCTGATGTGAGGGGGGTCCTCTCTGGGGACCCCGTTGCCCGTTGTGAGGGGGGGTCCTCTCTGGGGATCCTGATGGGGGGGTCCTCTCTGGGGACCCTGATGTGGGGGGGTCCTCTCTGGGGACCCAGATGTGATGGGGTGTCCTCTCTGGTGACCCTGATGTGAGGGGGGGTCCTCTCTGGGGACCCTGATGTGATGGGGTGTCCTCTCTGGGGACCCTGATGTGAGGGGGGGTCTCTCTGGGGACCCTGATGTGAGGGGGGGACCTCTCTGGGGACCCTGATGTGAGGGGGGGTCCTCTATGGGGACCCTGATGTGAGGGGGGTCCTCTCTGGGGACCCTGATGTGAGGGGGGTCCTCTCTGGGGACCCCGTTGCCCGGTGTGAGGGGGGGTCCTCTCTGGTGACCCCGATGTGAGGGGGGGTCCTCTCTGGGGACCCCGATGTGATGGGGGTCCTCTCTGGGGACCCCGTTGCCCGTTGTGAGGGGGGTCCTCTCTGGGGACCCTGATGTGATGGGGGTCCTCTCTGGGGACCCCGTTGCCCTGATGTGAGGGGGGGTCTCTGGGGACCCTGATGTGAGGGGGGGTCCTCTCTGGGGACCCCGTTGTGTGGGGGGGTCCTCTCTGGGGACCCTGATGTGATGGGGGTCCTCTCTGGAGACCCCGTTGCCCCGATGTGATGGGGGGTCCTCTCTGGGGACCCTGATGTGATGGGGGGTCCTCTCTGGGGACCCCGTTGCCCGATGTGAGGGGGGGTCCTCTCTGGGGACCCTGATGTGAGGGGGGTCCTCTCTGGGGACCCTGATGTGAGGGGGGTCCTCTCTGGGGACCCCGTTGCCCTGATGTGAGGGGGGTCCTCTGGGGACCCTGTTGTGAGGGGGGGTCCTCTCTGGGGACCCTGATGTGAGGGGGGGTCCTCTCTGGGGACCCCGATGTGAGGGGGGTCCTCTCTGGGGACCCCTGATGTGAGGGGGGTCCTCTCTGGGGACCGTGATGTGATGGGGGGTCCTCTCTGGGGACCCTGATGTGAGGGGGGGTCCTCTCTGGGGACCCCGTTGCCCGATGTGATGGGGGGTCCTCTCTGGGGACCCCGTTGCCCGTTGTGAGGGGGGTCCTCTCTGGGGACCCTGATGTGAGGGGGGGTCCTCTCTGGGGACCCTGATGTGATGGGGGTTCCTTTCTGGGGACCCTGTTGTGAGGGGGGTCCTCTCTGGGGACCCTGATGTGATGGGGGGTCCTCTCTGGGGACCCTGATGTGAGGGGGGGTCCTCTCTGGGGACCCCGATGTGAGGGGGGGTCCTCTCTGGGGACCCCGATGCCCGTTGTGAGGGGGGTCCTCTCTGGGGACCCCGTTGCCCGTTGTGAGGAGGGGTCCTCTCTGGTGACCCCGATGTGAGGGGGGTCCTCTCTGGGGACCCCGATGTGAGGGGGGGTCCTCTCTGGGGCCCTGTTGCCCGTTGTGAGGGGGGGTCCTCTCTGGGGACCCTGATGTGAGGGGGGGTCCTCTCTGGGGACCCCGTTGCCCTGTTGTGAGGGGGTCCTCTCTGGGGACCCTGATGTGATGGGGGTCCTCTCTGGGGACCCTGTTGTGAGGGGGGGTCCTCTCTGGGGGCCCTGATGTGATGGGGGTCCTCTCTGGGGACCCCGTTGTGATGGGGGGTCCTCTCTGGGGACCCTGATGTGATGGGGGGGTCCTCTCTGGGGACCCTGATGTGAGGGGGGGTCCTCTCTGGGGACCCTGATGTGATGGGGGTCCTCTCTGGGGACCCTGATGTGAGGGGGGGTCCTCTCTGGGGACCCTGATGGGAGGGGGGTCCTCTCTGGGGACCCTGATGTGAGGGGGGGTCCTCTCTGGGGACCCCGTTGCCCGTTGTGAGGGGGGGTCCTCTCTGGGGACCCCGATGTGAGGGGGGTCCTCTCTGGGGACCCCGATGTGATGGGGGTTCCTCTCTGGGGTCCCTGATGTGATGGGGGGTCCTCTCTGGGGACCCTGATGTGAGGGGGGTCCTCTCTGGGGACCCTGATGTGATGGGGGGTTCCTCTCTGGGGACCCTGATGTGATGGGGGGTCCTCTCTGGGGACCCTGATGGGATGGGGGTTCCTCTCTGGGGACCCTGATGGGATGGGGGGTTCCTCTCTGGGGACCCTGATGTGTGGGGGGTCCTCTCTGGGGACCCTGATGTGATGGGGGGGGTCCTCTCTGGGGACCCTGTTGTGAGGGGGTCCTCTCTGGGGACCCTGATGTGAGGGGGGTCCTCTCGGGGGACCCCGTTGCCCGTTGTGGGGGGGGGTCCTCTCTGGGGACCCTGATGGGATGGGGGGTCCTCTCTGGGGACACCGATGTGATGGGGGGTCCTCTCTGGGGACCCTGATGTGATGGGGTCCTCTCTGGGGACCCTGATGGGATGGGGGGTCCTCTCTGGGGACCCTGATGTGGGGGGGTCCTCTCTGGGGACCCTGATGTGAGGGGGGGTCCTCTCTGGGGACCCTGATGTGATGGGGTGTCCTCTCTGGGGACCCTGATGTGATGGGGGGTCCTCTCTGGGGACCCCGATGTGATGGGGGTCCTCTCTGGGGACCCCGTTGCCCGTTGTGAGGGGGGGTCCTCTCTGGGGACCCTGATGTGATGGGGGTCCTCTCTGGGGACCCCGTTGCCCTGATGTGAGGGGGGTCCTCTCTGGGGACCCTGATGTGTTGGGGGGGTCCTCTCTGGGGAGCCCGTTGCCCGTTGTGAGGGGGGGTCCTCTCTGGGGACCCTGATGTGAGGGGGGTCCTCTCTGGGGACCCCGTTGCCCTGATGTGATGGGGTGTCCTCTCTGGGGACCCTGATGTGATGGGGTGTCCTCTCTGGGGACCCTGATGTGATGGGGGTCCTCTCTGGGGACCCCGTTGCCCGTTGAGGGGGGGTCCTCTCTGGGGACCCTGATGTGAGGGGGGTCCTCTCTGGGGACCCTGATGTGAGGGGGGGTCCTCTCTGGGGACCCTGATGTGATGGGGGGGTCCTCTCTGGGGACACTGATGTGATGGGGGGGTCCTCTCTGGGGACACTGATGTGATGGGGGTTCCTCTCTGGGGACCCTGATGTGATGGGGTGTCCTCTCTGGGGACCCTGATGTGATGGGGATCCTCTCTGGGGACCCCGTTGCCCCGTTGTGAGGGGGGTCCTCTCTGGGGACCCTGATGTGAGGGGGGGGGTCCTCTCTGGGGACCCCGATGTGAGGGGGGGTCCTCTCTGGGGACCCCGATGTGTGGGGGGGTCCTCTCTGGGGACCCCGATGTGATGGGGGTCCTCTCTGGGGACCCCGTTGCCCGTTGTGAGTCCTCTCTGGGGACCCCGTTGCCCGTTGTGAGGGGGGGTCCTCTCTGGGGACCCTGATGTGATGGGGGGGTCCTCTCTGGGGACCCCGTTGCCCTGATGTGAGGGGGGTCCTCTCTGGGGACCCTGATGTGAGGGGGGTCCTCTCTGGGGACCCCGTTGCACGTTGTGAGGGGGGGTCCTCTCTGGGGACCCTGATGTGATGGGGGTCCTCTCTGGGGACCCCGTTGCCCTGATGTGATGGGGTGTCCTCTCTGGGGACCCTGATGTGATGGGGTGTCCTCTCTGGGGACCCTGTTGTGATGGGGGTGTCCTCTCTGGGGACCCTGTTGTGAGGGGGGGTCCTCTCTGGGGACCCTGATGTGAGGGGGGGTCCTCTCTGGGGACCCTGCTGTGAGGGGGGGTCCTCTCTGGGGACCCTGATGTGATGGGGGTGTCCTCTCTGCGGACACTGATGTAAGGGGGGTCCTCTCTGGGGACCCTGATGTGATGGGGGGTCCTTTGGGGACCCTGATGTGATGTGGGTTCCTCTGGGGACCCTGATGTGATGGGGGGGTCCTCTCTGGGGACCCTGATGTGAGGGGGGGGGTCCTCTCTGGGGACCCTGATGTGAGGGGGGTCCTCTCTGGGGACCCTGATGTGAGGGGGGGTCCTCTCTGGGACCCTGATGTGAGGGGGGGTCCTCTCTGGGGACACTGATGTGATGGGGGGGTCCTCTCTGGGGACACAGATGTGATGGGGGGGTCCTCTCTGGGGACACTGATGTGATGGGGGGTCCTCTCTGGGGACACTGATGTGATGGGGGGGGTCCTCTCTGGGGACACTGATGTGATGGGGGGGGGTCCTCTCTGGGGACCCTGATGTGATGGGGGGGTCCTCTCTGGGGACCCTGATGTGAGGGGGGTTCCTCTCTGGGGACCCTGATTTGATGGGGTGTCCTCTCTGGGGACCATGATGTGATGGGGATCCTCTCTGGGGACCCCGTTGCCCGTTGTGAGGGGGGTCCTCTCTGGGGACCCTGATGTGAGGGGGGGTCCTCTCTGGGGACCCCGATGTGAGGGGGGGTCCTCTCTGGGGACCCTGATGTGAGGGGGGGTCCTCTCTGGGGACCCCGTTGCCCGTTGTGAGGGGGGGTCCTCTCTGGGGACCCTGATGTGATGGGGGTCCTCTCTGGGGACCCCGTTGCCCTGATGTGATGGGGTGTCCTCTCTGGGGACCCTGATGTGATGGGGTGTCCTCTCTGGGGACCCTGATGTGATGGGGTGTCCTC
>CM053029.1:251468891-251473891 GCA_028564925.1 Lithobates sylvaticus | reverse complement strand
TCTCTCTCGGCCTCGCTCTCTCTCTCTCTCTCTCCTCTCTCCTCTCTCTCTCCTCTCTCTCTCTCTCTCTCTCCTCTCTCTCTCTCCACCTCTCCTCTCTCTTCTCTGCTCTCTCTCTCTCTCTCTCTGCCTTCTCTCTCTCTCTCTCGGCCTCTCTCTCTCCTCTCTCTTCTCTCTCTCTCTCTCTCTCCTTCTCTCTCTCTCTCTCTCCTCCTCGCCTCTCTCTCTCTCTCTCTCTGGCTCTCTCTCTCTCTCTCTCTCTCGGCCTCTCTCTCTCTCTCTCTCTCTCGGCCTGCCTCTCTCTCTCTCACTCGGCCCTTTCTCCTCTCTCTCTCTCTCTCGCCTTCTCTCTCTCTCTGGCGGCCTCTCTCTCTCTCTCTGCTCTCTCGGCCTCTCTCTCTCTCTCCTCTCGGCCTTCCCTCTCTCTCTCTCTCTCGCTCTCTCTCTCACTCTCTCTCTCGCCTTCTCTCTCTCTCGCTCTCTCGGCCTTCTCTCTCTCTCTTCTCTCTCTCGGCCTCCACTCTCGGCTCTCTCTCTCTCTCTCTCGGCCTTTCTCTCCTCTCTCTCTCTCTCTCGGCCGCCTTCTCTCTCTCTCCTCTCTCTCGGCCTTTGCTCTCTCTCTCTCTCTCTCTCGGGCCTTGCTCTCTCTCTCTCTCTCTCTCTCTCTCTCTCTCTCTCTCACCCTTCTCTCGCCTCTCTCTCTCCCTCTCGGCCTTGCTCTCTCTCTCTCTCGGCTCTCTCTCTCTCTCTCTCTCTCGCTCTCTTCTCAGTGCTCTCTCTCTCTCTCTCTCTTCTCCTCGCCTTTCTCTCTCTCTCTCTCTTCTCTCGGCCTCTGCTCTCTCGTCACTCTCTCTCTCCTCGGCCGCTCTCTCTCTCTCTCTCTCTCGGCCTTCTCTCTCTCTCTCTCTCTCATTCTCTCTCTCTCTCGGCCTCTCTCTCTCCTCTCTCGCCCTTGCTCTCTCTCTCCTCTCGGCCTCACTCTTCTCTCCTCTCTCCCTTCTCTGCTCTCTCTCTCTCTCTCTCTCGGCCTTCTCTCTCTCTCTCTCTCTCGGCCCTCATTCTCTCTTCTCTCTCTCTCTCTCGGCCTTCTCGCTCCTCTCTCTCTCGCGCCTCTCCCTCTTCGGCTCTCTCTCTCTCTCGGCCTCTACTCTCTCCTCTCCTCTCTCTCTCTCTCCTCAATGCTCTCTCTTCTCTGCTCTCTCAGCCTTCCACTCTCCTCTCTCGGCCTTCTCGGCCTTGCCTCCTCGTCTCTCTCTCGGCCTTCTCTCTCTCTCTCTCGGCCTTCTGCTCTCTCTCTCTCCCTCCTCATCTCTCTGGTCCTTCTCTTGCGGCCTCTCTCGGCCTTCCTCCTCTCTCCTCTCTCTGCCTTCTCTCTCGGCCTTCTCTCTCTCTCTCTCCGGCCTCTCTCCTCCTCTCATCTCTCTCTTCTCTCTTCTCCTCTCTCTCTCTCTCGGCCTTCTCTCTCTCTCTCTCTCGGCCTTCTCTCTCTCCCTCTCTTCTCTCTCTCTGCTCTCGCCTCTCTCTCTTTCTCGTCCCTCGGCCTCTCCCTCTCTCTCTCTCTCTCTCGGCCTCTTCTCTCTCCTCGGCCTCTCTCCTCTCTCTGGGCCTTCTGCTCTCTCCTCTCTCTCTCTCTCTCTCTCTTCTCCGCTCTCTCTCTCTCTCTCTCTCTCATCTTGCTCTCTCTCTCTCTCCTCTCGTCTCCTCGCCTTCCTCTCTCTCTCTCTCTCTTCTCTCCGCCTTTCTCTCACTCTCTCCGCCTTCTCTCTCTCGCCTGCCGCTCTCTCCTCTCTCGGCCTTCCACTGCTCTCTCTCTCTCTCCTCTCGTGGCCTCCTCTCTCTCTCTCTCTCGCCTCTGCTCTCTCTCTCACTCCTCTCTCTCTCTCTTGCTCTCTCTCTCTCCTCTCTCTCTCTCCCGGCCTTTCTCGCACTCCTCTCTCCTTCCTACTCGGCCTCCTCTCTCTCTCTCAGCCTTTGCTCTCTCTCTCTCTCTCTCTCTCCGCTTTTGCCTCTCTCTCTCTCTCTCGGGCCTTTGCTCACTCTTGCTCTCTCCTCCTCTCTCTCATCGGGCCTCCTTCTCTCACTCCTCCTCACTCTCGTCTGCCTCTCTCCTCTCTTTCCCTCTCTTCTCTTCCCTCCTCTCTCTCTCTCTCTCTCTCTCTCTCTCTCTCTCTCTCTCTCTCTCCTCTCTCTCTCTCTCTCTCTCCTCTCTCTCTCTCTCTCTCTCTCTCTCTCTCTCTCTCTCTCTCTCTCTCTCTCTCTCTCTCTCTCTCTCTCTCTCCTCTCCTCTCTCTCTCTCTCTCTCTCTCTCTCTCTCTCTCTCTCTCTCTCTCTCTCTCTCTCTCTCTCTCTCTCTCTCTCTCTCTCTCTCTCTCTCTCTCTCTCTCTCTCTCTCTCTCTCTCTCTCTCTCTCTCCTCTCTCTCTCTCTCTCTCTCTCTCTCTCTCTCTCTCTCTCTCTCTCTCTCTCTCTCTCTCTCTCTCTCTCTCTCTCTCTCTCTCTCTCTCTCTCTCTCTCTCTCTCTCTCTCTCTCTCTCTCTCTCTCTCTCTCTCTCTCTCTCTCTCTCTCTCTCTCTCTCTCTCTCTCTCTCTCTCTCTCTCTCTCTCTCTCTCTCTCTCTCTCTCTCTCTCTCTCTCTCTCTCTCTCTCTCTCTCTCTCTCTCTCTCTCTCTCTCTCTCTCTTCTCTCTCTCCTCTCTCTCTCCTCTCTCTCTCTCTCTCTCTCTCTCTCTCTCCTCTCTCTCTCTCTCTCTCTCTCTCTCTCTCTCTCTCTCTCTCTCTCTCTCTCTCTCTCTCTCTCTCTCTCTCTCTCTCTCTCCTCTCTCTCTCTCTCTCTCCTCTCTCTCTCTCTCTCTCTCTCTCTCTCTCTCTCTCTCTCTCTCTCTCTCTCTCTCTCTCTCTCTCTCTCTCTCTCTCTCTCTCTCTCTCTCTCTCTCTCTCTCTCTCTCTCTCTCTCTCTCTCTCTCTCTCTCTCTCTCTCTCTCTCTCTCTCTCCCTCTCTCTCTCTCTCTCTCTCTCTCTCTCTCTCTCTCTCTCTCTCTCTCTCTCTCTCTCTCTCTCTCTCTCTCTCTCTCTCTCTCTCTCTCTCTCTCTCTCTCTCTCTCTCTCTCTCTCTCTCTCTCTCTCTCCCTCTCTCTCTCTCTCTCTCTCTCGCCGTCGTCTCTCCTCTCTCTCTTCTCACTCTCTCCTCTTTCTCTCTCGGCCCTCTCTCTCTCTCTCTCTCTCGGGCCTCTCTCTCTCTCTCTCTTCTCTCTCTCTCTCTCTCTCTCGGCCTTCTCTCTCTCTCGGCCTTCCTCTCTCTCTCTCTCTCGGCCTTCTCTCTCTCCTCGGCCTCTCTCTCTCTCGGCCTCTCCTCTCTCTCGTTCTCTCTCTCTCGGCCTCTCTCTCTCTCTCTCTCTCTCTCTCTCTCTCTCTCTCTCTCCTCTCTCTCTCTCGGCCTCTCTCTCTCTCTCTCTCTCGGCCTTCTCTCTCTCTCCTTCTCGGCCTCTCTCTCTCTCGGCCTCTCTCTCTCTCTCTCTCTCGGCCTTCTCTCTCTCTCTCTCTCGGCCTTCTCTCTCTCTCTCTCGGCCTCTCTCTCTCTCTCTCTCTCTCTCTCTCTCTCTCTCTCTCTCTCTCTCTCTCGGCCTTCTCTCTCTCTCTCTCGGCTCTCTCTCTCTCTCTCGGCCTCTCTCTCTCTCTCTTCTCTTCTCTCTCTCTCTCTCGGCCTCTCTCTCTCTCTCTCTCGGCCTTCTCTCTCTCTCTCTCTCGGCCTTCTCTCTCTCTCTCTCTCTCTCTCTCTCTCTCTCTCTCTCTCTCTCGGCCTCTCTCTCTCTCGGCCTTCTCTCTCTCTCGGCCTCCTCTCTCTCTCGGCCTTCTCTCTCTCTCTTCTCCTCTCTCTCTCGGCTCTCCTCTCTCTCTCTCTCTCTCTCTCTCTCGGCCTTCTCTCTCTCTCTCTCGGCCTTCTCTCTCTCTCTCTCTCTCTCTCTCTCTCTCGGCTACTCTCTCTCTCTCTCTCTCGCTCTCTCTCTCTCTCTCTCGGCCTTCTCTCTCTCTCTCTCCGCTCTCTCTCTCTCTCTCTCTCGCCCTCTCTCTCTCTCGGCCTTCTCCCTCTCTCGGCCTTCTCTCTCTCTCTCTCTCGGCCTTCTCTCTCTCTCTCTCGGCTCTTCTCTCTCTCTCTCTCTTCTCTCTCTCTCTCTCTCTCTCTCGGCCTTCTCCCTCTCTCTCTCGGCCTTCTCTCTCTCTCTCTCTCTCTCTCTCTCTCTCTCTCTCTCTCGGCCTTCTCTCTCTCTCTCGGCCTTCTCTCTCTCTCTCTCTCGGCCTCTCTCTCTCTCGGCCTCTCTCTCTCTCTCTCTCTCTCTCGGCCTTCTCTCTCTCTCGCTCTCTCGGCCTCTCTCTCGGCCTCTCTCTCTCTCTCGCCCTCTCTCTCGCTCTCTCTCGGCCTTCTCTCTCTCTCTCTCGGCCTTCTCTCTCTCTCTCTCTCGGCTCCTCTCTCTCTCTCGCTCGGCCTCTCTCTCTCTCTCTCTCTCTCTCTCTCTCTCTCTCTCGGCCTTCTCTCTCTCTCTCTCTCTCTCTCTCTCTCTCTCTTCTCGGCCTCCTCGCTCTCTCTCTCTCGGCCTCTCTCTCTCTCTCTCTCGGCCTTCTCTCTCTCTCTCTCTCGGCTCTCTTCTCTCTCTCTCTCGGCTCTCTCTCTCTCTCCTCTCTCTCGCTCTCTCTCTCGGCCTTCTCTCTCTCTCTCTCTCTCTCTCGGCCTTCTCTCTCTCTCTCGGCCTTCTCTCTCTCTCTCTCGGCCTTCTCTCTCTCTCTCTCGGCCTTCTCTCTCTCTCTCTCTCGGCCTTCTCCCTCTCTCTCTCGGCCTTCTCCCTCTCTCTCTCGGCCTTCTCTCTCTCTCGGCCTTCTCTCGGCTCTCTCTCTCTCTCTCTCTCGGCCTCTCTCTCTCTCTCCTCTCTCGGCCTTCTCTCTCTCGGCCTTCTCTCTCTCTCTCTCGGCCTCTCTCTCTCTCTCTCTCTCTCGGCCTCTCTCTCGGCCT
>CM053029.1:251456391-251466391 GCA_028564925.1 Lithobates sylvaticus | reverse complement strand
GGCCTCCTCTCTCTCTCTCTCTCGGCCTCTCTCTCTCTCTCTCTCTCTCTCTCTCTCTCTCTCGGCCTCTCTCTCTCTCTCTCTCTCTCTCTCTCTCTCGGCCTCTCTCTCTCTCTCTCGCCTCCTCTCTCTCTCTCTCTCGGCCTCCTCTCTCTCTCTCGGCCTCCTCTCTCTCTCTCTCGGCTCCTCTCTCTCTCTCGGCCTCCTCTCTCTCTCTCTCTCTCTCTCTCTCTCGGCCTCTCTCTCTCTCTCGGCCTTCTCTCTCGGCTCTCTCTCTCTCTCTTCTCTCTCGCTCTCTCTCGGCCTTTTCTCTCTCTCGGCCTTCTCTCTCTCTCTCTCTCGGCCTTCTCTCTCTCTCTCTCTCGGCCTTCTCTCTCTCTCTCTCTCGGCCTTCTCTCTCTCTCGGCCTTCTCTCTCTCTCTCTCTCGGCCTTCTCTCTCTCTCTCTCGGCCTTCTCTCTCGGCCTTCTCTCTCTCTCTCTCTCTCTCGGCCTCCTCTCTCTCGGCCTTCTCTCTCGGCCTTCTCTCTCTCTCTCGGCCTTCTCTCTCTTTTTTATTTTTTTATTTTAAACAGTCATTTAGTTTCGGATATTTTTCGAGGCACATTTATATACAAAATAGTTGAAATTTCTCTTTCTAAAAATATTTAACGGTAAGCTTATATTAACCATTTTCTATCTAAAGAAGATTTTAAACATGTTAAACAAAATAAATAGTATTTGTATTTTACGTAATGTATATAAATTATTTTTTTTGAAGCTGTAATGTTAAATATTATAGAATAAAATGTAATGCCTTTTTTCTTTTATGTTATTATTCTATCATATATCTAATAAATATATTGAGTATCACTGTGTGTGTGTTTGTTTTTTCTTTTTTTCTTTATTTTTTGTTACAAAATGATTTTGTTAATTGTAATATAGTTAAGAGTATAAAAACTGATATTTTAATCTATTGGTTCTCAGTGTTATAATACATTATCAAATTTATAATGTACATACAAGATGGAAGAACAAAGAGTAAAAATCAAAGAACACCGGTCGAACAGATAGCACCGTTCTTTAAAATGTTGATGAATATAAACTGTTTTTAATTTACGAAGATTGACATTCTAGGCAAAATATAATAATATGTATCCTAATTCTTAAATTTTGTTTCATAATTCTAAAATTCATATTGATAAAGAAACAAATAGAGAAAATTTAGTGCACATTCTTGGATGATTATAATAATTTAATAATTTGGATCTTTGCACTAAAATTGTAATATATTAATTAATGGTGTATTAAAGATCAAAGAAAATAATTAGAAATTTTCCTTCTCATACTTGTGTAATTGATCTTATACATGAATCTCAATAATTTTGTTGTATAGCACAGTGTTCATCAACTCTAGTCCTCAAGGCGCCCCAGCAGGTCATGTTTTCAGGCTTCCCATTATTTGGAACAGGTTGTTCGATCACTTTCACTGCTATAGTAATTACCACAGCCGTTTCATCTGAGGTAAATCTTGAAACAGTGACCTGTTTGGGTACCTTGAGGACTGGAGTTGACAAACACTGGTATAGCATATGGACCTAAACTTGTGCAATCTATTTCTATAGTATATGAACATCATTACTATAACAATGGTTGTTCTGCCCATCAGATGGATATATTCTGATTATCTGCATTTGTGTTGTTGTAAATGACATTTAATGTTGTTACTTTTTATAGGAATCATTTGCAGAGCGTAGGCGCCATCTAGCGTCCCTTTTTGGTATTGTTTCTATTGTGTAAATGTTGTTATTAAAGTTTATAACCTAGGAAGTACTTGGAAGGCAAAGTATTCTGGGTAAAGTCTCACAGGAAGAGACACATTCATCATGCTTTTCTAGACTGCAAGATGTCCTGTTTCAATCTCTTACCATCAATCCCTCATTGAACTTAAAAAGTGAGTGTTTACTGTCTCATATTGTACTGTGTATATTTGTCTTTGAAATGTATGCTAAATTTATGGGATATTGTACTTATCAAGGTTTATTCTTGTTATTTGTAGTTTCACCTAGCTTGTTCCAATAAACTGCGATCGAAGAAATATGGTATCATGTTTATGGGATAAGAATGGTTTAGCTGAATGTCCTTGAGACAGAACAATGGTAATAAATATTTGGGTGAATAATGACATCAACATTTATTTTGCCTAAACACATCTTAGTGTACTTACAAACATAACAAAGTCTATACTTTTTGGATTTGGATTTGTGTTAATTGTAATTGTTGATCAATAATAAAGTTAATATTATTCTTAAACTTTGTTTAGTCAATTAGTATATTTTTTTTAAACAAGAATAATATTAGCCATAATTTGGTATGTAAATTAAACATAAAGAGAACATTTTAGAATTAGACCTTTTTTCAAAGACCCCTAAATAATTTAAAGGGTGTCAATATTAAAAAAAAAGACATGTTCATGTTGTACTGTGCAATATTAAAGAAATTAGATTTTTGGTGTTATTAATTGAAATTTTGTTTTTTAAGTAAAGTGTTTAAAACACATTTAAAAAAAAAAAAAAATGTAATGTTTTTTTTTTTTTTTTATTATTTTGGTTAATGAATGTGTAGAAAAATAAGAGTCTCAATGTTCGTGTGAAGTAATTTAAAGTTATTATCATATATAAATTAGTTTACATTTTTTTTTATAGGACAACGTGTTTTTAAATTATTTGAGAATAATAATTTTCACCAAAATACATTTACAAGTAAGTCTCAAATGTGTATTCGGTTCAAGAAAGGTGTATAGATTATATTTACTTATACATTTTTTTTTTTTTTTATGTTTTCCTATATTAAATGAAAAAATGTATTTTAATTAATTTTTTATTTTTTTTGGAAGAAATGCCACACTGCTTTGTTAAAGGGTGTCCTCATGGATCTGGCCAAAAAGACATACATCCAGACATTAGTATTCATTTTTTTCCTAAAAAAAGAGATCGAATACATATTTGGCTTCAAAATGCTGGAATGGCTGATAATTGCATTGAAGAATTTACTGAATTGATTCTTTCTGATAAAAGAGGTGACAAATTTCGAATCTGTTCGGCACACTTTACAAAGGAATCTTTCCAAACAAAAGGTACGAGGAGAACACTACAGGCAGATGCTGTGCCAAACATTTTCCCTCCAACATCTTCTAAAAGAGACTTTATAAAAACGTGGGAAAGATCATTAGCTGCCAGTCAGAGTAAAAATACTTCAAATGTCGAAGCGGCACAATCTTCATTATCGGTTCGTGAAATGTGTCAATGTGAATGTCGCCACTCCAAACAGATAAATGTATTGACAACCTCAGACGTTAGTACACAAACTGAGGAATTAGATTTCCCAGTAAAGGTTTCCGAGGACAGTTATACTACAATTGCCAGCGAGCAGACGGTTAACCTAGACCATTCGTATTCACAATTCGATTGCCCTTCCACCTCACAACAATCAACACCGGTCACCAACACAGACGTGTCCTCTTTTCAGTCCTGGAAAGTACGTAATGTGTCTAATTATCTTGAAACAGATTATTTAGCACGACCCTCCCCTTCATCATCTGCTATTTCAACGCCAATGACGGAAAGAAAAAACAAAAAAAGAAAATTAAACTATTATGATGATCCAAGTTATCATGGTTCAGAATCTGAAGTTACCGAACCATTTGATACCAGTTTTGAGGACGACGAATTTCAAATTCTGCCTGACAATACTGATCCCTTGGAAAAGCAGGTAATAAACAAAAGAAAATTTATTGTTTTCGAAAATCAACTGGACAAGTTATTATTGAATATGCGTTGTGCCTATCCTAATTGCTTTTCGAGGATAAAAAAATTAAAAAAGCAATTACTTGGAAGCCTTGTGGTAGTGTCTTCCACTTGTTTAATGGATCATTATACAAAACTTTGGGAAAGTCAACCCAGGATCAAAAATGTTGCTGCTGGAAACGTTGTAATTTCTGGAGCTATAGTGCTCTCCGGGTCCAGCTTTACCAAAGTTAAGGAATTGTTAGATTTTTCTAAAATTATGTTCAAACCAAATACGTTTTTCCAGCCATTGACTACCACTGGACCAAACAAAAAGAGGAAGTACGAAAAGAATTGGGAACAAAACCCTTATTTTTGGCTGGGGATGGACAGTGTGACAGCCACGGCTTTTCTGCGAAGTACTGCACCTATACCTTCATGGACATCGCTTCACGGAAAATTGTAGACTTTGAAATGGTGCAAGTAACGCAGACAACTTCCTCTGTGGCAATGGAAAAATATGGATTTCAGAAGTGCCTACAGAGAATTCTGGATGATGACCTTGACGTTCTTTTTCTTGGCACAGATCGCCACACTGGAATCAGAAAATTAATGACTACACCACTGTATGAAAATATCAACCATCAGTTTGATATATGGCACTACGTTAAAAATTTGAAACGAAAACTGTTACAACTGTCAAAAAAAAAAATCATGCAAAGCTATTGCACCATGGATTGCTGCCATTTTAAATCACTTCTATTGGTGTAGTCGTACGTCAATTGGCAATGAGGAACTCTTTAAGCAAAAGTGGGAGTCCATATTACATCACGTTCTCAAGGAACACCATTGGAAAATTGGCACTGAGGAATATTCATGCTCACATGCACCTTTAACAAATGGCAATCAAACATTCAGCTGGCTTTGTAAAAATACAGAAGCCTTCGATGCATTGACATTGTTTGTTTTGGACCCACAATTAAAAAAAGACATTCCTCACTTGACATATTTCTGTCAAACTGGTGCATTGGAAACTTATCACAGCATGATGTTGAAATTTCACCCCAAAAGATTACACTTTGGATATGACTCAATGGAGGCAAGGACAAAACTAGCAGCATTGTGCCATAATCATAATGTTGTTCGTAATCCGGCCAAAAAAAAAGTAACAGCTGAAAGTGGAGAAGTCATAGAAATAGAAAGAAAGAACTTGGAGTTTCCAAAAGGAAGAAAGAAATGGATTGTCCGTAAAGTCTACAACAGGATGTCAAACTGTCATGTTTTTAAAATATTAGAAGACATGATACTCATCTGTGACGGAAATTTGCAAACTTCTTGGACTTCAAAGAATAGAGACATGCCAAGGAATATAGCTAAAGAAGAGAGACCCCAAACCAGCACTGCACTAGCAATGCATAGTACCCGATTTCCACATAAATAAAAACTATTTATTTGTGAGAAATGACTACGGTATATATTTAAAAATGTATATTTGTAATTTGAGCTGCTAAAGCATGGAACAATGTTTAGGGTTAAGAATTGTCCACTGAGATTCCTGGACACTATGCAATGCTATATCCTGATAGGCAAAAAGTTGAAGCCAAAAGTGGAGGTACACTTTTTGAACAGTCCATTGTGGCTATGCAGTGGCTTGACACTGACGAAAAATGGCCAAATTGCCTTTTACGTTGTATAGGCCTAGATTACTTTAGGTTATGGTTGGATCATTTGAAATGATTATTGTTAAAATTGTTTGAAATAAGCTCTAATGTACATTGGGTTGAGCTTCCACTGTTGGACTACATGTTTATTTACCTTACCATTCGAGAGCCCTGTTGGCTCAATACTAGTGGTGTTCTGTGGTTTTATGGTCTGCAAGTGTGCTTGACTGGTTTATACCCTCATTGATATAACATGTGTTTTGCTATGTCATTTCAAAATTGTTTCAATAAAAACTATAACATGCACGGCTTGGTGGACCTTCAGATATTGAGATTGTCGGGTGGATGTTATTCATCTTCCTATATTTCATGAGCCAGTATTATCAACTTATCAAAGGTTGCATATTGACCTTCTAGGTTAAAGTGGTTGTAAACCTTTACAAACCACTTTGACCTACAGGTAAGCCTAGATTAAGGCTTACCTGTAGGTCCAATAAATATCTCCTAAACCTACAGGGTTTAGGAGATATTTATAAAAGAAAAGGCACCGTAGACAGCGGCGCACTGAGCATGCCGAGATAATGGCGATATGCCGATCTCGTGCGCATGCGCGAGAGTGACGTCATCGCCGCTCCAGTGAATGACAGTGCTGGAGCGGCGAGACACGGAAGTCACTCCTGGTTTGATGGCGGCGAAGAAGATCGTGGATGAGGGACGCTTCGGGGGCTTCGTTCTCAGGTAAGCCATTCATAGTGAGCTAGTATGCTAGCTCATTATGCCTTTGCCTTGCAGGTTATCCAAAGCCGATCTGTCCATCGGCTGTCAGGTAGTGCCACCACCAACCTCGGTAAGGGAATCATGAAGTGCAGCTTTGCGGCTTCACTTACTGGTTCCCTACTGTGAACGTGCGACTCGTGGTGCGCTATCCCACTGGTCACAGATGTTTTCTGGGACCCGTGTGTCTCCCAGAATACAGGGGGGGGGGGGGGTGGGGTGGAAGTGGCGTAGATACCTGCGGGTGGCTTGGGTATGTATGCCCGGAAGTGGGAGCAAAATACCTGTATTAGACAGGTACCTGCTCCCCCCCCCCCCCCTCCCCCCTGCAAGGTGCCATATGTGATACCAGAGGGGGCAGTAACCAGAAAAGCAGAAGTTACAATTTTGGTTGGAGGACTGTCCGATGCTACTAAACCATCCACCTATAGGTGGTGTATAACCTACATAGTTATGACAATGGTGCTCTGTGTCCCGTGATGTACTCCAAGAAAAGGACTTTACAGGTAAGCTGTTACAAACATCTGATCTTTGTTTATTTTACACATTTAAATCAAAGAGATAACATAATATACATTATTTATTTTATAACAATTACCAAAAATTAGAAAATAACATTTACAATGCCAAAAATAA
Source organism: Lithobates sylvaticus (assembly GCA_028564925.1). Lineage (NCBI taxonomy): Eukaryota > Metazoa > Chordata > Amphibia > Anura > Ranidae > Lithobates > Lithobates sylvaticus. Next base: position 251,459,558 of record CM053029.1, on the reverse strand, counting down.
ATTTTTTACGAAAAGGCCATGTCAAAGGCATCGTAGTCATAGGCATAATAAAATTCAACATATGACCCATCTGGATCTGGAAACTTGTTGCGAACAGCATTCACTGCACAAGCTGGGATAACTCTTCGATTCCCTTTTCCCAAGTACCCATAAATCCATGAAATAAAACATCTATAAGCTGTTTTACGTAAACGTCTAAAAAAAAATATATGTAAATGAAATATTAGTGGGACTGTAATAATTAGACTTCAATAATAAAATTATTTGGAATTTTTAATACTAACCGTGAGAAGAGACCTTTTTTCTAATCTAAGCAATACAAATGGCTGCAAAAAGATGCACAGATCAAGCACACAGTTCATCAGCACCACTTACAGGGCAACCTCCTCACCCATCAGACATATGCAGCCAATAAAACATCAGGGGCCCAGCAAGGTGGCAACCCCTCTAATAATTTCCCGTGTCTTGGGAGAATGGGGAGGGGATGTCACTGAGTCATTCCACATCCACAGAGGAAGTAGAGTGGCGGGGGGTCCCAGCAAAGCGCAGGGGGAGAGAGAGAAAGAAAGGGAGGTAGAGAGGGGGGGAGAGGTGGAGGGAGAGAGAGGAGAGAGAGAGAGAGAACGAGAGAGAGAGAGACAAAGAGAGAGGGAGGGGGAGAGAGCGGGGGATATAAAAAGGGGGGGAGCAAGATATTGTGAGCGATAGGGGAGAGCGAGAGGGGGAGCAAGATATTGTGACCGATAGGGGTAGAGTGAGAGGGGGAGCAAAACACTGAGTGAGAGGGGGTGGGAGAGAGGGTGAGCGAGAGGGAGAGAGTGAGGTGAGAGAGAGGGTCGAGAAATGGTGCGCAAAAGGGGTAGAGAGAGAGGAGGAGGAGGGGGAGAGAGAGGGAGGGGGAGGTTACAAAGAGGGGGTCAGAGAGATCTCTAGTCCTGTCCCTGTCTGCAGCCCCTCCTGTGCCCCATGTCCGAGTCTGTAAAAGCACTGGGGGGGTGACAAAGAGCAGGGAGGAGCTGGAGTGTGCTGGGGTTGGGGGCAGAGAGTTCTGTGGGGTGGGGGCTGGAGAGTGCTGGGGGGTGGGGGGGGGGCGGAGAGATTCCCAGAGGGTGGGGGCGTTGAGTGCTGAGGGGCGGAGAGTGCTGAGGGGCGGAGAGTGCTGGGGGGCGGAGAGTGCTAGGGGGCGGAGAGTGCTGTTGGCACAATGTAAATAGTGTATAATATGTTGAGTGCACCAAAAAATTTGGATATTTTCAATTATTATTTAACAATGTAAAAAATGTACCTGTTGCTGTCAGTATCTGCAGATGGTGGCGATTCCTGATGTAGCATGGTGTTTTGGATTCGCAAATGTTGATCATGGACAATCAATAATTTGAATGTTTCTGCTTCAGTTATGCAGATGTCTCCATCTGCAATACATCCGGAAACCTCTGATTTTTCCTGACAGCAGACCGACTCTACTTGTGTAGGCATAGCGATGCAGTTGTTGCACGTGCACCATGCATTGTTTCCAACTCTTTCGTTAGGACTATGTTCCAACAATGCTGAAGATTCTCCCTGTGAAACCTCCCTTTCAGGATTATCGGGGAAAGCTGGATCATCTTCAGGAGCTGGATACTGGGACCATATTTCAGCAATCAACATTTTTATCTTTAAAAAAGAAAATAAAGTTAGATCTTTCTTAATTAGACACCTTTCACACTGGTGCGCTTTGCAGGCGCTATAACACTAACAATAGCACCAGCAAAGTGCCCTGAAAGAGTCGCTGCTATCTCTCCAGTGTGAAAGCCCGGAGGGCTTTCACACTGGAGCGGTGCGCTGGCAGGATGGTAAAAAAAGTCCTGCTAGCAGCATGTTTGGAGCAGTGAAGGAGCCGTGTGTGTACCGCTCCTCCACCGCTCCTGCCCATAGAAACGAATGGGCAGCATGGCTATACTGCCGGCAGTGCTTTGCGTCGGTTTTAACCCTTTCTCGTATGCTAAAGGGGTAAAAGCGCACCGCTAGCAGCCAACTGACGCCACGAAATTGACGGTAAATAGCCGCTAAAAATAGTGGCGCTTTAACGCCGACTACCCCACCGCCCTAGTGCGAAAAAGAGCTTAGAGTAATAATCATTATCTTTTGATTACAATTTATACATTGAATACATTTAGAAAATGTATGCCTGAACAATTGAACAAAGATGAGACTCACTCTCTCCTCCCGCGTCAGGGTACGGTTTGTAGATGTTCCAGCTTCGGGCTCTGAACGTTCTTTGTTTTCCTGCATAAAATCAAAAAAAATTATTAAATATTACAATTTGACAAATAACAATAGTATTGTACTCTATAAAAATACAATACTTACCATTTGAATACTTTCATCCAATTTTACTTGTCTAGAATTATATTTGATTTATATTATCACTGACAAGCGGCACTGATTGGTAGCGCTAAAAAAAAAAAAGAGAGGTGGGTACTAAATTGATCATATGCTATTGCTTGTAAGATAAGGTGACCAGATTTTTTAAATGAAATCCAGGGACATATTATTATTATTTTTATTTGCAATTGGTAAACTACACATCTCTGTACCCCACACAGCACGCCTCTGTAACCCCACACAGCACATCTCTGTACCCCACACAGCACGCCTCTGTAACCCCACACAGCACGCCTCTGTAACCCCACACAGCACATCTCTGTACCCCACACAGCACATCTCTGTACCCCACACAACACGGCTCTGTAACCCCACACAGCACGCCTCTGTACCCCACACAGCACATCTCTGTACCCCACACAGCACGCCTCTGTAACCCCACACAGCACATCTCTGTACCCCACACAGCACGCCTCTGTAACCCCACACAGCACATCGCTGTACCCCACACAGCACGCCTCTGTAACCCCACACAGCACGCCTCTGTAACCCCACACAGCACGCCTCTGTAACCCCACACAGCACGCCTCTGTAACCCCACACAGCACGCCTCTGTAACCCCACACAGCACGCCTCTGTAACCCCACACAGCACATCTCTGTACCCCACACAGCACGCCTCTGTAACCCCACACAGCACGCCTCTGTACCCCACACAACACGCCTCTGTAACCCCACACAGCACGCCTCTGTACCCCCACACAGCACATCTCTGTACCCCACACAGCACGCCTCTGTAACCCC
>CM053029.1:251408891-251453891 GCA_028564925.1 Lithobates sylvaticus | reverse complement strand
ACCAAGTGCAACTGGACTAAGTGACAACGATTCATTGCTGAGCTTATGACCTGAGTATCGGGAGGAGCAAGGGACGGTTGATCCATATCACTTACCGGATGATCGCAGGACTTCATGCCTGGATATCCATAGCCATCATTACAGAGCCCTATATGCTCTGCCTTCTGGTAAGAGCATAGTAATACTGGTGGAGGGATCCTATATCACCTATCGTATCACTTCACTGCGGTGCTGACAATTCGATTACCTTGGATGTGGACATTGTCTCTAGCTTATGCTCCATTTACCCCAGTCACCTTTAACTGTGTGCTTATAAACATTTCAGCTACATTTGGACTCATAACTTAAGACTGGGCATAGGGATTTTGCCGAATTTATCCCTGTCTGATATATAATTTTTTTTTTTTTTTGTTTTCCTGGCGCTGCTTCCTTTTTTCTCCTTAATCATACAAATAACATAATATTTTTACAATCAAAAAGAATATTTGAATTTATATATAAATTTGTTTTTATGGAAAAATAGGGTAGGGCTCTTTCACACGGACGGTCCGTATGTCCGTTTTTCATCCATCCGCTTTTTGATGAAAAACGGACATACATGTATCCCTATGAGATAGCGGGTGTCAGCGGATGAACATTCTCGTCCGTGCCCGCTATGGTCCGCTTCTGCAGACGGAGGAAAACCCTATTTTTCTATCTGTCTGCAGAGTGGATCAGATGACGACGGACTCTACGGTCCGTTGTCGCCCGATCTCCCATAAGGGTGATCAGCGCTGTGACAGGTCCGTCCCATAGCTGTGTGCAGAGATGGACCTGTCATCTTCCTGCTCAGCAGAGATCGCTCCGGCGATCCCCGCTGAGCAAGCGGATATCCACGGGGCGGATCTATACTGATCCGTCCTGTGTGAAAGAGCCCTAAGAGATAAAAAATAATAAAAAAATCGGCGTGGAGATAGGGAGAAAGCTACATTACATTACACATCACTCTGCACCTCTGGGCCCCTTTACATTACACATCACCACACCTCTGGACCCCTTTACATTACACATCACTCTGCACCTCTGGGCCCCTTTACATTACACATTACCACACCTCTGGACCCCTTTACATTACACATTACCACACCTCTGGACCCCTTTACATTACACAGCACCACACCTCTGGACCCCTTTACATTACCACACCTCTGGACCCCTTTACATTACACATCACCACACTTCTGGACCCCTTTACATTACACCTCACCACACTTCTGGACCCCTTTACATGACACATCACCACACCTCTGGACCCCTTTACATTACACCGCACTCTGCACCCCTTTACATTACACAGCACCACACCTCTGGACCCCTTTACATTACACATCACTCTGCACCTCTGGGCCCCTTTACATTACACATCACCACACCTCTGGACCCCTTTACATTACACATCACTCTGCACCTCGGGACCCCTTTACATTACACATTACCACACCTCTGGACCCCTTTACATTACACAGCACCACACCTCTGGAACCCTTTACATTACCACACCTCTGGACCCCTTTACATTACACAGCACCACACCTCTGGACCCCTGTACATTACACATCACCACACCTCTGGACCCCTTTACATTACACCGCACTCTGCACCCCTTTACATTACACAGCACCACACCTCTGGACCCCTTTACATTACACATCACCACACTTCTGGACCCCTTTACATTACACAGCACCACACCTCTGGACCCCTTTACATTACACAGCACCACACTTCTGGACCCCTTTACATTACACATCACCACACCTCCGGACCCCTTTACATTACACATCACCACACCTCTGGACCCCTTTACATTACACAACACTCTGCACCCCTTTACATTACACAGCACCACACCTCTGGACCCCTTTACATTACACCGCACTCTGGACCCCTTTACATTACACATCACCACACCTCTGGGCCCCTTTACATTACACATCACTCTGCACCTCTGGGCCCCTTTACATTACACAGCACCACACCTCTGGACCCCTTTACATTACACCGCACTCTGGACCCCTTTACATTACACATCACCACACCTCTGGGCCCCTTTACATTACACATCACTCTGCACCTCTGGACCCCTTTACATTACACATACACCCCCCTAACAGTTATGGAACCCCTGCATGTTACACAGACCCCCCCCCCCCCACTACAGTGCAGACCCCCACCTTCAGTTCAGACCCCCACCTTCAGTTCATACCCCCACCTTCAGACCCCCCCCCTACAGTGCAGACCCCCCCCCCTTCAGTTCAGACCCCCACCTTCAGACCCCCCCCTATAGTGCAGACCCCCCCTTCAGTTCAGACCCCCACCTTCAGACCCCCCCTACAGTGCAGACCCCCACCTTCAGTTCAGACCCCCACCTTCAGACCCCCCCTACAGTGCAGACCCCCACCTTCAGTTCAGACCCCCCCCCCTACAGTGCAGACCCTCCCCTTCAGTTCAGACCCCCACCTTCAGACCCCCCCTACAGTGCAGGCCCCCCCTTCAGTTCAGACCCCCACCTTCAGACCCCCCCCTACAGTGCAGACCCCCACCTTCAGACCCCCCCTCTACAGTGCAGACCCCCACCTTCAGACCCCCCCCTACAGTTCAGACCCCCCCCTACAGTTCAGACCCCCACCTTCAGACCCATAATTGTACCTGATGATCTGATCGTCGTGACCTGTGGGTTGAATGACACAGACTGACGGACATCACAGCTCTGCACATAAAGGAGGAGGGGGAGGCGGCTTCACTCTCTGCTCTGCGAGTCCGTTCCGAGTGTGCCGACTAGTGTCACTTGGGTACGGCTCGCACCCCCCACCTGGCCCCCCTTCCCAAGCCAAGTAGCTACCTGCCTGACCTGCCGCCCGTGGTGACGCTTACCGCTTCAGTTGTGGGGGGGGGGGGGGGCGGCCTGACACATTCACCCCCCCAGTGTGTGGCACCGGCGGAGGGGCGCCGGCCTGACACATTCACCCCCCCAGTGTGTGGCGCCGGCCTGACACATTCACCCCCCCACCGCCGCTGTACTTATCTTTCCTCCAGCGCCGCAGTCATCTCTTGTTATCGGTTGTTTATGGCGGTTGCCATCACAACGGGACAGGACTTCCTATGAAGCCGCTACTGCGCACGCGCGAGATCCGCGCAAATACGGCGGTGCATGCTGGGCCGGCAACCAGGAAGAAAGGGGCCTGTGTTGTTTCAGATGCCCACAGGCAAGATGGAAGCCGGCAGGATCATTTTTTATAAGTGTTTTTCGGGGACGAAAACCGGCAGCAGGTACCTGGATCCATGAAACAAGTGAGTAATGCATTTAGAGCGAATAATAATTCACATTGTACAAAAAAAAAAACAGTACAGACAGTGGCACCCCGCTTTAAAACAAGGATTGGTGATAAAGCATCAGTAGAGAGGAGATACCTTTTTCCCAAATTAAATCTAACAGGATAGAATTTCCCTTCCTAGGGGTAGATTTCCTCTCACTTCCTGTTTTCTCCTTCCGTTTGCAAGTAGGAGTCGTTTCTAAGTTGGATGTTTGAAAGTAGGGGCCTGCCGTATATACTCTGCAGAAATTTGCCCCATTAGATGTTGGTGTTGCCACAACACTGTAAGCCCTCACAGCTACTCTTGGTGGGCACAGGAATGGGCCCTGCTGTGAATTATTAGATCAAGAATTGTAATTGCATGCACCTGTTGAACAGGGGCAGAAAAATTGGGCCTTTGATGGTGGTGGTGGACGGTGTTGCCACAACACTGTAAGCCCTCAGTTACTCTTGGTGGACGCAGGAATGGGCCCTGCTGTGAATTATTAGATCAAGATTTGTAACTACACGCCCCTGTTAAACAGGGGCTGAAAAATTGGGCCTTAGGCACTGGTGCTGGTGCCACAACACTGGTGCCCTCACAGATACTGTACTTGAAGCACAGCAATCAGACCTGTTGCAAAGCATTGCATAAATTGTAATTACACGCCCCTGTTAAACAGGGGCTGAAAAATTGGGCCTTAGCCACTGGTGGTAGCACCCAGAAACAAAAATGTTCTTCCAAGCTATCATCAAGATCATTGAGGAGGAAGAGGATAGTCAATCAACATAACAGGACAGTCACTCAGCATCAGCATAGGCAGTCTTGAAGGGATGTGACATTTCAAAATAAATTATTCTGTTATATCAGCTTCAGGTGCCTGGTAGCTGGTGGTGATCCAAGACTGATTCATCTTTATGAAGTGGTGGTGATCCAAGACTGATTCATCTTTATGAAGGTCAGTCGATCAACCGAGTCGGTGGACAGGCGCACCCTGTGATCGGTGACAGCCTCCAGCAGCACTGAATGTGCGTTCCGAAAGAACGCTGGATGCAGGACAGGCCAGTAGCTCAATTGCATACTGTGCAAGCTCTGGCCAGTGATCCATCCTCAAGACCCAGTAAGCCAGAGGATTTTTGGTGGGAAAGGTGTCCAAGTCTGACCTTGCTCCTAGGTATTCCTGCACCATGTATATCAGACGCTGGCGATGGTTGCTGGAACCGATCATACCCTGGGGCTGCGTATGCTCCAACAGGTGGACAAGAGGTACAGTGTCACTGATGCATGCACTGTCACTGCTCACCATCCTCGTGGCCTTCTCAAATGGTGACAGGACAGTGCATGCATCCCTGATCATGCTCCACTGGCATGGGGAAAAAAACCCTGTCCTGGTGCCGTAGTCGCACAGGTACTCATTGATGGCCCTCTGCTGCATGTGCAGTTGCTGCAGCATGGCCAACGTTGAGTTCCACCTTGTGGGCATGTCACATATAAGGCGGTTCTTGGGCAGGTTCAACTCCTTTTGCAGCTCAGCCAGCCGAGCACTGGCATTATATGATCGGCGGAAATGCACACAGACTTTCCTGGCCTGCCTCAGGACATCCTGTAAGCCTGGGTACCTGCCCAAGAACCGCTGCACCACCAGGTTAAGGACGTGAGCCATACAGGGCACATGGGTCAGGGCGGAGAGGAGGTTGGTGCCATTGTCACAAACCACCATTCCTGGCTTAAGCTGGCGTTGCGTCAACCACCTCTCGGCCTGCCCCTGCAGAGCTGACAGAACCTCTGCCCCAGTGTGGCGCCTGTCCCCCAAACACACCAGCGCAAGCACGGCATGGCATCTTTTTTGCCTGCGTACTTGCGCAGCCACTTGGACGCCTACGGAGCACCGCTGGTTCCGAGGACAGAGCACTCGAAGAGGCCATGGAGGGCGAAGAAGAGGAGTGGGTGGAGGAGAGAGGTGTGTCACAACCAGTAGTAGCATTTTGGAGGCGTGGTGGCGGAACAACCTCCAACACTACTGCACCTTCTCCTGCATCCTTCCTAGCTGCCAAAAGAGTGACCCAATGGGCCGTGAAAGATAGGTAACGTCCCTGTCCATGCCTGCTGGACGATAAGTCATCGGTAATATGCACCTTACCGCTGACCGCCCTGTACAGTGAGACCAAGACATTGCCTTCCACATGCCGGTAGAGAGCCGGAATCGCCTTCCGTGAGAAAAAGTGGCGTTTGGGAACCTGCCACTGAGGAACCGCACATTGAACAAACTCACGGAAGGGGGCCGAGTCTACCAACTGAAAAGGCAGCAGTTGAATTGCTAGCAATTTAGCCAAGCTAGCATTCAACCGCTGGGCATGTGGATGGCTGGGAGTAAACTTCTTTCGACGGTCCAGCAGCTGGGGCAGGGAAATTTGCCTGGTACAATCGGACGTCGGTGTACTGCTAGCAGAGTGCCCGCAAGTACTTGGCTGTGACACACCTAACTCTACACCTTCATTCCTCTCAGTGCAGCTTTCAGAGAGGACTGAAGGTATAGTGGGGTTGGAGATCCCAGCTGATGAGGAGCAAGGAGAGGTCCGCTTTGTTGTTTGGTGTGGGTCTTTAAGGTGCACTTGCCAACGAGCTGCATGGCAGGTCAACATATGTCTGGTCATGCTTGTGGTGCCCAAGCGGCTGATGTTTTGGCCACGTGAGATACGCTTGAGACATATGTTGCAAATAGCAGCGGTGCGATCTGATGCACTCGTCTCAAAAAAGGCCCACACCAAAGAACTTTTGTAATAACGTGCAGAGGCAGTGCCCTGCACAGGCGGAGCTCTGCGGTGTGATTCAGTTGGTGTGCTGGCCTCAAGCTGGCCCCCGGAGGGCATCCTGCCTCGTTGGAGATGTGCCTCCTCCTCCTCTCTCCTTTCAGGCACCCACGTGGAGTCAGTGACCTCCAGTGATGTAAGTAACTGAGTTAAAATAAACTGAGTTACCTAACGCAGTTACTTTAGAGGGTAACGAGTAATCTAACTGATTACTTTTCCCCTCATGGTAACTCAGTTCCCATTACTTTGGCTTAGTTACCCCAATTACATCTACCGCCACTAGATGGCAGTAGTGTAATTCCGGTGTCCTGCCGAAAAAGTTTCCCCGCCAGATAAGGACCCCCTGTACTGCGCAGGCGCAGGGCTTGCACAGTACGAAGGACTACGGAGCTTCCGAAAATTGCCGAACCTAAAAAGCTCTGAGTGAACTCTACACCACGCAGTTGCAGTTAACATGTAATTGTACGAGGCGATGCCGCACGCTCCTGATGCTCGTGCTACTCTGCAAGGGGCGTCTATCGTGTAACTAAGGGGCGGGTCTAGTATTACTGTAACCAAGGGGCGCATTTATTATTATTGTTATATATCGAGCTCTGCCCATTAATTTAACATTTGCCCTCTTCTGTAGCCATCCGCCCCTTACACGATATAATAATAATAGACCCGCCACTTGCTTACACGCTATAACAGATCTGCCCATTGGTTAGAGTAATAATAGAGCAGCCCCTTGGTTACACGATATATAACAATAATAATAAATGCGCCCCTTGGTTACAGTAATACTAGACCCGCCCCTTAGTTACAGGTATAGAATATTTAAAAAAAAAGTCAGTTACTTTGCTGAGTAACTAATTACTTTTCCAATGTAGTAACTGAGTTACTAACGCAATTACTTTTTGGGAGAAGTAATTTGTAACTTAACTAATTACTTTTTTAACCACTTCAATACAGGGCTTTTAAACACCCTTCCTTACCAGAGCACTTTTTGCGATTCGGCACTGCGTCGCTTTAACTAACAATTGCGCGGTCGTGCGACGTTACACCCAAACAAAATTGACGTCCTTTTTTTCCCACAAATAGAGCTTTCTTTTGGTGGTATTTGATCACCTCTGCGGTTTTTATTTTTTGCGCTATAAACAAAAGAAGAGCGACAATTTTGAAAAAAAAACACAATATTTTTTACTTTTTGCTATAATAAATATCCCATTTTTTTTAAAAAAACTATTTTTTTCCTCAGTTTAGGCCGATACGTATTCTTCTACATATTTTTGGTAAAAAAAATCGCAATAAGCGTATATTGATCGGTTTGCGCAAAAGTTATAGCGTCTACAAAATAGGGGATAGATTTATTGAATTTTTTTTTTTTTTTACTAGTAATGGCGGCGATCTGCGATTTTTTTTTTTCGTGACTGCGACATTGCGGCGGACACTTCGGACACTTTTGACACATTTTTGGGACCATTCACATTTACACAGCGATCGTTGCTATAAAATTGCAATGATTACTGTGTAAATGTGACTGGCAGGGAAGGGGTTAACACTAGAGGGCGCTGCAGGGGTTAATGTGTTCCCTAATAGGAGTGATTCTAACTGTGGGGGGAGGGGACTCAAGGGGAGAAGACCGATCATGTGTTCCTCCGTACTGGGATCACATGATCGGTCTCCTCGCCGCTGACAGGACGTGGAGCTGTGTGTTTACACACACAGCTCCACGGTCCCGCCCGGTCCCGTTGTTTTAACGGGCAATCGCGGGTGCCCGGCGGACATCGCGGCCGCCGGGCACTCGCACCGGGTCCCGAGCGATGCCGCGCGCGCGCCCCCCAGGTGGCCGGGACTGCGAGGACGTCATATGACGCCCACCCAGGATGGTAGATCCACCTTGTGGGCGTCATATGACTATGACGCGGTATTGAAGGGGTTAAAGTAAGATGACCAACACTGGTGACCTCATCATCCCCTCCCTCATCACCACTGGAGCAAACCTGGCAGTAAGCTGAAGCTGGTGGAACATGACTGCCAGATTGCTGTCCTTGAGCATCCCCTCTCTCTGCGCTCAAGTTACTGCCTTCCTCTAGCTGGGTATCATCATCGGAGCCTTCAAAACACTGGGCATCCTCCTGGAGCATGTACCCAACACTGTGCTCAAACAGTTCGGGGGACTCCTCAGGAGGACATGGTGGGTCTAGGGAAGGGGTGCCTGATGACATTGAGTATGTGTTGGCAGCTGCTTTGCCAGTACCCTGAGCCTGGGTGAGAGGATGAGGAGGATGAGGAGGGCTTGGTCATCCACTCTACCAAGCCTTCAGCATGATGCGGCTCAACATGTCCAGCTGCCGAAAATAAGGACAAGCGTGTTCCATGGCCACGTGCTGATGGCGATGCACCGTGTCCACGACCAGCACTGTTGTCTCTAGACAAAGGGCCTGCTTGCCCTGTTTTCTTGGCTCGTGACTGTCTGCCTCTCCTTGTTGGTCTTCCAGACATTGGCCATAATGGCCTGCAGGGAGATGGGGAAAACCAGCAATTGGGTAGTGTATATTGTGCTGGAGTCACACAGAAAACACACACACTAACTCCTGCAGATGGCTGTCTTAGATGACAACAGGGCAGAAGGGCAGATACAGGGTAAGGTTGTTTAGTGTGCTGTGCTATACTCACACAGCACACACACACACTAACTCCTGCAGATGGCTGTCTTAAGTGACAACAGGGCAGATACAGGGTAAGGTGGTTTAGTGTGCTACTGCTGTGCTATACTCACACAGCACGCACGCACGCACACACACACACACACTAACTCCTGCAGATGGCTGGATTGGTAGAGAACAGCACTAAGAACAGACTATCCCTGCCTATTTTTCCTCTATCCCTACACTCTCCCCACAAGCAAAAGCTGAGAAGAATTGATTCACATATAGTGTGTACATGTACAGTACACTATCACTGTTCCTCAAGCCGGAACACACTACACGAGGCTGCCGACGCGGCGGCCTTATATAGTGTGGGGCGTGTACTAAACCCCCTGAGCTATAATTGGCCACAGGCATCCTGCCTGTGGCCAATTATTGCTCTCCTCGCCGCTGGCTCTGATTGGCCAAGCATGCGGTGTCACAGTGCATGCTTGGCCAATCATCAGCCAGCAATGCACTGCGACTGGCGCAGTGCATTGTGGACCGTTCGCATAACACGAATTTGATGCGAACGGCCCTCAGAGTTCTGCCCTCGACGAGCGGACGAACGGCCGATGTTCGATTCGAACATGGGTTCGAATCGAACACCGGGCCCATCCATAATCAGCAGGAACGGTCCAAGGGGTCCAGAGATCTCTCGGTGGGGTCCCGATGATAGAAGCAGCCGATGAGCCTTGAATAACCAGATGGAAGGGTCAGACAGACTCACATCAAAGAGGATATGCAAAAAAGTACGGGGCTTCCAATGACACAGATCGATTTCTATTTATGCTACAGATTTATTTATAAAAACCAACATGCAAGATAAAATTGTGATCACATGTAAAAAGAAATATGGGAAGTGGTAAAAACCAAGCTCTACGCGTTTCGTCCTACTAGGACTTCTACTGGGGAATCCAGATGTAGCTGCGGCTGCTAGACTTCAAATTTCTGGCCCCCACTTTTCTTTTTCTGAGGCTCCACGCCGGGGATTGAATCGTTGGGCTCATTCAGAGAGGTAGGGTCGGGAGGAAGAGGAGCAGATCAAGCCCACTCCTGTCTGTGTGGGGGAGGGGTAATTGTTAGTGCTGACTTTTGGGTAGTGTGAAAGAGAGCGTAACAGACACTCTGGGTTTACAAAACTGCTGCCAGCAACCCTGCTGGGAAGCCATAGTCTGGTCTGAATAATGTGTCCGGGTTTCAGGCGGTCTGAAACCCGAACGCATGATTCCAAACCCGAACTGTCCGGGTGAATCCTGGACAGGTGGCAACTAAGGATGAGCTCAGGCGTGTTCGAATGGTCCACGTGCAGAGCCCGCCAGGAAGTCGGCGCAGCGCTGCGCTAATCACAGGCATTGAGACATTGCCCGATCTTTGCAGCCGCACATCAGGGCAATGTCTCACTGCCTGTGATTAGCGCAGCGCTGCGCCGACTTCCTGGCGGGCTCTGCACGTGGACCATTCGAACACGCCTGAGCTCATCCTTAGTGGCAACCCTACCTGGGGAGGGTGCCATCGCATTGACCTGGGAAAGTGCCATTGCATTGGCCTAGCTTTTAGTACTAATGCACAGTAGGATAGTCACACTTTGGGAGCCCGGTTCCGTGCTTTAGTAAAAAATTAAGTAGAGTGAAGGCACTGAAAAGAGGCAAGATCGATGCTTTATTATATATGACGCAGCTAATATTTTTCTCCGGTTCCCTTCCTATACGTAATTGCCAACCACAAGGTGGAGGCGGACAGGCGCGGATAGTGATGTCATCACAGTGAGCCGTCACCGAGCTGACAGAGGAGCTCATTGTGTAGAGATGATCGCACAGGGTGGAGAGGTGATTTTAGGCACTAGTAACGGTATGGAAGGTCCAGACAGCAGCGGAGACTCGGCTCCAGAGAAGATGTCAGTGTCCCAGCGAAGGGCGGAGATCCGGCGGAGGAAGCTGATGACTAACTCTGAGGAGAGGATGAACAGGATCATGGGGATACATAAACCGGTCAGCAGTGGTGAGTGCCGCATCAGAACATTGGAGGCAGCATGACATTTCCTAGTTCTCTCTGCAGCAGCCTCTGACTTAGCTCTAATGACATCGATATCAGACAGGGGGGCTCAGTAATAGCACCAGACTCGCCTTGTGGGTAGACCAAGGGTTGACAGTGATTTAGGGATGGACAGACATAAGTATGGCAGAGAAGCAGGCATGCCCAATTTCCTGGCTCTTTGCCACACCCAGGGAGCACCATGTAGTGCCTGCCATACAAGTGAATGGCTGCATGGTCTTGTAAAGGCTAATGCTTGTTTGTGTTCTCGTTAAACTGCGCATGCATGTCTTGATGTATTTTCAGAAACCTTAACGCCGTAACATTTGGAAAATACATTGGGCACTCATGCATGTGTGCTACATACAGTCTGGCAGGCTGTAGGCAGATTTTTCGCCCAAAAATTATGTAAAAAAACAGTATTAGAGAATACATGTGTATCTGAAGGCCTGTTGTCATTATTTGTGTCCTGCGTTGAGTGCTGTTAAAATTGGTATTTAAACCCAAAGCCAAAAATTGTATTTATTGCAGCTTACCAATCATTAGATGTGGTGGCTGCATTAGCTTTCTTTTTAGGCTTTTTTTCTGTTTTCAACTAATGATCTGGCCAGTTGCATATCTTTTGTATTAGGCCCATTTCACATTGGTGATCTGATAAGATCCTCCTGTCAGGTTTTCAGATGGACCTGGTTGGAAAGTACATGCATTCCTATGGGCAGATATAAATGGATGTGTCAGTTTACACCCACTTGCCTCCAGGTCCGATTCCAGTCTGCTAAAAAAAAAAAAAATGGACTAGGATCTGTCTTCTGTTTAGGCAGATCAAAACGAAGGGCAGTTGGGTGTAAACGGACAGCGCAGCCAATTTGCTCCTAGAGCAGAGCGGGCTCTGTCTGTGTCCACTCTGCAGACAATGAGCGGACACAGATGTGTCATTCGCCTGCTCTGCTCCGATCACCAGGGGAACGGTAAGCATAATCAGCCCCATGTGAAAGGGGCCTTAGAGTACCTCCACTCTTGATAAAGGAGCACAGGAGGCACATATGGACAGCAACATTGTCAGTTTGGGGGAGTGTAAAATCTATTAGCAGATTTAGATGCACTAACAAATTGAAGCCAAACTGCTGCTCACATTACAGTTACACAAGCAGATACAGCAACAGTTTATTTATTTATTTTTTTTTTTTTTTGGGATAAAGGTTTTACATCATTAAATAAAAGTTGATTATTGTAAGCACCCCTCTCAGTGGTAAATGGTTTGTCTCAACACTCTACATTTGCAAGAGAGCCTGTTCTGTTAATAAAACACAGACTTACTGGCAGGATCACCAGGTCACAATAAAGGAAAAAAGCCAAACAAAGAAAACTAATACAGCCTTCACATCTAAGAATTGATAAGCTGCAGTATGTTTGCTTTTAAGTGTACTACCACTTTAATTTAAAGCATAACGAAGCCTATTGATTTAATGGTTTCCCAAAAAGTACAGTTAATTCTACTTTAAAGGCTAAGTTCACCTTTTCCAGAGAATAGCCTATGTAGTCAAGGGTCCCCAGAAGATATGAAAAATCTGTGCAGCTTTGTACAATTAATATCATTTTTTTATTTTTTAAAACAACTCCTAGTTGGCAACCCCCATGTCCTACCTTGTTGCTAGGACGTTAAAACGTTTGAGAATCCAACATTTTCACATCCTAGCAACAAGTCAGGATGTGGGGTCGCTAACTGGGAGATTTTTTTTCAGGCTTTTGAGTGGACCCAGATACCCTACAGGCTAAAAAAAACAAAAACGAAATTTGATTATTTTACAAAGCGGCACACATTTTTTTAATACCTTCTGGGGTCCCTCGACTGCATGGGCTATTTTGGCAAGCCGCAAGTTCCACTGGAAGCAAGAAATGACTAGTGGGGGGTCTGTTACAAGCCCCCTAACCTCAGGGAAGAGGTGGAGTTGGATCTCCTTTCACAATTTAGAAATGGACATTTTTACTTAGTGGTGTTCTCACTTTTGTTGCCAGCGATTTAGACATTAAAGGGGTTGTAAAGGCTTGTGTTTTTCCACCTTAAAGATGAAGTAAAGCCTCCTTGGAAAAACAAAAACAAAAACGGAACCTGCAAGGCAAAGGCATAATGAGCTAGTATGCATGGCATACTAGCTCATTATGAATAACTTACCTGAGAACGAAGCGACCCTCATCCGCGTCCTCCACCGCCGCCATCAATCACGGAGTGACTTCCGGGTCTCACTGCTCCAGCGCTGTCATTCGCTGGAGTCGCAATGACGTCACTCCCGCGCATGCACACGAGAGCGGCATATCACCATGATCTCCGGCATGTTCAGAGCGCCTTACCTGAGCCCAGAACTTCCCCGCCGCCCCCCTCTACATGGGTTCCCTACTCTTGGATAGATTGATAGCAGTGCAGCCATTGGCTCCCGCTGCTGTCAATCAAATCCAATGACGTGGGGGGCAGGGCCAAGTCCTGCATTCGGGCTCTATGGATGCTGAATACTGGACTCGGGAGAGCGCTTCTCCAAGAGGGTTATATAATGCGGTGAGGAACCTCAAGAGCCGCCGACGGACCCCAAAAATGGATGTTTGTAGCCACTCTGTGCAAAACGAGCTGCACAGTGGAGGTAAGTATGACATGGTTGTTATTTAAAAAAACAAACAAAAAACAAATGATCCTTTAGGCCCCTTTCACACTGGTGTCATTTTAGCAGCGGTTAAAAAGGGTTAAAACCCCTTGCAAAATGCGGCGTTTTGCGGGCGGTATTGCCGTGCTGCCCGATTGATTTCACTGGATAGGAGCGGTTACCGTCCTGCTAGCGCATCGCTCCAGTGTGAAAGCCCTCTGGCTTTCACACTGGAGTGAAAGGACCCGCTTTTTTCAGGCGCTATTTTTAGCGCTGTAGTGCCTGAAAAATGCTTCAGTGTGAAAGGGGCCTTAGTATCACTTTTAATGGCTGTGTTATTTTGAGGGGACACCAAACTTGCACTGTTATACAAGCTGTACATTCACTAGTTTACATTGTAGCAAAGTGTCAGTTCTTCAGTGTTGTTACATGAAAAGATATAATAAAATATTTACAAAAATGTGAGGGGTGTACTCACTTTTGTGAGATACTGTACACCATTGTCCTTTTATTATTGCTCTTGTCTTGCCATAACCCCTGATTTCTTGGCTCTATTCCATATATGCAGAGTTACTGTTTTTTTGATTTTTTTTTTTTCCTAGCCCCCTGCCCTGTGGAGCGGGGATCCGGGGGTCACTCCACGTGTCCTCCCCCCATAGGTTTCTTTGGTGCTAGTACAGGCACTGTTCCTTGTATAGTAATGTCCATTTCTATTCTGGATTTAGTTTTCTTATTTTTGGTCATAAATAAGGCCACTAGGTGGCTTCAATGTTTTTCTTTTGTTTGTTTATTGGTCTCAGCCTCTATTTGTCCTACATAGCATTTTACTTTGTAGTTTTAATGGCCATTGGGGACTGAGACTTTATCACAAAATGTTCTCTCTTCTGCTGACCATTTTTCCCTTTTTACCTCCTTTTTCCCCTGTCCTCCTTGTTTTTCTGCTGGTGACCGCTGGTCGCATAGTAGCCCATACTTCATCTTCCCCTTTACCCCCGCCCTTGATTTACCTTAGGTACTATGGCAGCTAATTGTCCTGTTAATTTAGCAACTTTCAATTGTAGAGGATTCAATACACCAGAGAAGCGGAGCCAAATTCTCTATCGCTTTCATAAAATGCCCTCTTGCAAATTATTACTTCAGGAGATGCATTTCCACACAGACTCCATCCCAGCATTGTGTAACCACTATTATGATACATGGTTTCACAGTTCTAGCCCCCAATCTAAATCTAAAGGAGTCTCCATCGCTTTCCATAAGTCTTTCACTAAAAATGAATTCGTTTTTTTTTCTTCTTTACAGTGGCCAACATTTATGTTCCCAACCTGGACCAGGCTCGTTTCCTCTCCTCCATTCTCACCAGACTGTCTATTCCTTCGTAGGTCTGTGTATTGTTGTCAGTGGGGATCTCAACGTTGCCCTTTCTCTGTCTGCGGACACATCCTCTGGTAAGTCATTCATTCCCACATTTGCACTCTCAAGCATCAAATCCCTACTACACTTTACACACCTAGTAGATGTCTGGCGCATACAACATCCTGTAGAGTGAGATTAGTCACTATTCCGTGACTCACAAGTCATACAGCAGACTGGATTATTTTTTAATTTCCCGATCCTTACTAGACACTCCTCTCTAGTCCTCCATGTGTCACATCTTTTGGTCTGACTATGCTCCAGTTTACTTGTCCTTCACCCTCCGAAGGCTTGTAAAGGCGCATCCTTGCGTCTCAATGACAATCTATTACGAGATTCGGTGTGTGTGTGTAGCGGAGGTCACTAAACAATTAGAAATTTTGTGTCTGACCATGCCTAGGACACTACCACTCCTCTCGTACAGTGGGAAGCTTTAAAGTGTGGGTTAGGGGTGTCCTTATCCAACACGTTTCTCGCCTGGAAAAAAAATCAGAACGAATGACATTCGTCGCCTGTTGTCCCATATCGTGGAACTTGAACCGCTTCATAAGCGGCATTTGGATCAGCCCACTTTCATTGAATTATCCCTTCGCCTTTCAGGACAGCACCTTGGAGAGAGCGCAGCTCCGCCTTTACCCAGTAAACACTGCGTGACAACGCCCCTTTTTAAGAGCAGCTGCTTCCACCATGCCTTCAGTTTTAGTGTTTCCTCCGCCATGGTGGAACACTGCTGGGGAACCAGAGGGGCTGCGCTCTCTTTAAATGAGGGTTTTGGCAGTACCTTGTGCTTACGTTCGTAAAGACCAGCCCAGCACCTTCCCGAACGATGGGGTAGGTGTTCCAGTGTTCCCTTCCTTCGTCGGCTTACGGGAGTAATGGACTGCCGGAGGTCGTTTGCCCGTTGCGTTCGGGGGGGCCGCGGGTGTGCTCAGAACGAGCGTTCCATGCCAGGCCTGGGCATGTCGGCGCCGAATCCCGGACGGCGGGGGACGCCAGTTCCGGTGGGTAGAGACTTCCGGCAGGGCGTAGCAGCAATTGGTTCCAGCTGCTGGAACGCAGGAGGAAGGGGCGGGTCCTCTGGCCGGGACTTCCTTTTGTTTGGCATGGATACGAAGCCTTTCAAAAGCATGCGGACGGCGGCTGCAACGATCGATATGGAGGACGAATCGTCAGCAGCAATGGCGGATGCAGGCGCCCAGGCTCCCGGCCAGTCCCAGGTAGGAGAGGTACAGTGGGACCTCTTTCCTTTACATATCACTGGGTGTTTTTGTTCATGTGTTAAGTTAACCTGCAGCTGTCTGCTTTGGTGTAAAGGTCCATAAGCAGTTCAGCAGGGAGTGAGACTCTGGGCACTTAGGGTGTTTGGCTATGGGGTCTATCTGTTCTACTCATTAGTGGCTGCAGTTAAAGAGGACCTGTGGGGTTCTTTTCTTTCTTTCGTTTCAGAAAGCTACTGCGAAGTCAGAGAGAACATCAAGAAAATGCCCCTCATGCAAAAATCCTTTAAGGGACTCTTGGTCCAAACCCCTGTGCAGATCCTGCATTGTGGATTTAGTGAAGGAGGAGTCCTCACAGAAGTGCAGGGAACTCCTGTCTTCTGTAAGAAAAGAACTAGCAGAGGCCCTAGGGACAGTACGTTCCCTTGTGAAAAAACGTGGTCAGGTCCAGCCAAGAACAGAGTTCTCAATCCAGTCTCCCTCCGTCCACTTCCATACAAGTAGAAAGTGAGTCTGAGGAAGAAAGGGAAAGCATTCCTCCCTCAACGTTTTGATTCTGAGGAAGAGGAAGAGGAAGAAGAAGCCAGAGCTTCTAGATATAAACTGTCACTTGAGGAAGTAGATGAATTACTCAAGGCAATTTATACTACACTGGAGATCCAGGAAGAAAAAACTCAGCTGTCAGTACATGACAAAATGTACCAGGGGCTGGAGGAGGTCAAACATAGTCTTTCCTGTACATAAAGTGTTAACGGACACTATTAAAAAGGAGTGGAAGGATCCAGAGAAAGGACAGTTCTTCTCTAAAGCCCTTAAAAGGAGGTTCCCTTTTGAGGAAAATGAGGAGTGTGTTTGGAATAAAAAACCAAAGATAGATGCTGCTTTCTCTCAAGTGTCCAGAAAGGCGGACTTAGCCTTTGAGGATATGGGAATTCTCAAAGACACTATGGACAAAAAAAAGCAGATGGGCTACCGAAGAAAGCATGGGAGTCTTCCTTAGCCAATCTGAAACCTGCAATGGCAGCCACAGTTGTGGCCAGAAATTTGGAATGTTGGTTAGACCAACTAAAAAATCATGTGGTAGCAGGTACCTCTAGGAAAGAGTTATTGGAGTCCTTCCCTACTCCTACTTAAAGCCGTCAAATACATATCTTGATGGACTCTGCCGAGGCATCAGCCGTCTGCCAGATCATCAGCTCTTGTTAATTCCGCAAGAAGAGCCCTCTGGCTTAAGACCTGGTCAGGGGATTCAGCCTCTAAAATATAACTGTGCGGAATTCCCTTCTCAGGGGACTTGATGTTTGGTCCAGAACTAGAGACTGTACTTGATAGGACAGAAGACAAAAAGAAAGCTTTTCCTCAGAAAAAGAAAGTGGTACAACAGGGGAAGAATTAGCCGATAAGGAAAAGGACCAAACAAAGAAAAGACCTTGGAATCCTCAGAGGAAGAGGCAGGGGAAGGGTATTGTTCAGAAATCCTGAGCAATCCCCTAAAAAACAATGACCAGCTTCCAGTAGGCAGGAGGCTTCAGGACTTCTTGTCAGTTTGGGAAGAAACAACAAGAAGTCCATTTGTCCTAGGGATAATCCAGCAGGGTTATCATCTGGAGTTCTCACAAAACCCCCCAAGTCGGTTCTACATAACAAACTTGCCAAGGGATCAGGAGAAGGCTCTGGCTATGAAGTCTCTTCTTCAAGAGCTGATGCAACAGAAGGTTATCTCTCAGGTCCCAGAAGGGCAAGAAGGGAAAGGGTTTTATTCCCATATATTCTTGGTCAAGAAACCATCGGGGAAATTCCGCCTGATCCTCAATTTGAAGCGGTTGAATCGGTCCATAAAATACAAAAAGTTCAGGATGGACACGATTTTTTCGGTGAAGAACTTGCTGACCCCCAGGTGTCACATGGCCTCCATCGATTTGAGAGATGCATATCTCCATGTCCCAATAGCACCCCCCGTCCCAGAAATTTCTGCGTCTTGCAGTCAATCTGGGGGGGGGGGGAGGTGTGGCATCTACAGTTCAGAGCCCTGCCATTCGGCCTCTCCTCCTCGCCCAGGGTATTCACGAAAGTGATGGCAGAAGCTTTGGAACCCCTGAGGCTGAAAGGGATCCCAATAGTGCCCTACTTGGACGATCTGCTACTTTTTGCCGACTCAAAAAGTCAGGTGGAAGTCAACCTTCAAGTGACTCAAACACATCTAAGAAGTTTGGGTTGGCTTCTCAACATTCAGAAGTCCAATTTAATACCATCTCAAAGAGTATTGACAGCAGCAGAAAAAAATAGAAAAGATGCAGTCAGTTCTGAAGGCACTTCAGTCCAACTCAAGGTTCTCAGTAAGGCAAGCCATGTCGGCTCTGGGCCTATTGACAGCAGCAATTCCCGCAGTACAGTGGGCCAGATTGCATGCTCGTCCGCTTCAGGCGGACATTTTGACAAATTGGTCTTACCAGGAATCTCTGGAGAAAAAATTTGTCATAGGGGCAAGAGCAAAAAGATCACTCTGGTGGTGGAGGAACCAGAGAAACATCTCAAAAGGACTTCTCTGGTCCTTTCCAGTAACCCGAAGACTGACCACAGATGCCAGCGCATGGGGGTGGGGAGCCCACCTGGAAGAACAAACTATTCAGGGGGTTTGGTCCAAGCCAGAGGCGAGAAGGTCGTCGAACTGGAGAGAGTTGAAGGCTATTCATCTAAGCCTTCTATCCTTCCAGGAACTTCTAAAAAGTCAGCATGTCCAAATCTTGACGGACAATATGACGGCAGTGTTATACCTAACAAAACAAGGGGGCACAAAAAGCAGAACTTTGTTGGAATTAGCCTGCCAAATACTGAGATGGGCAGAGAACAAGTTGGCCTCTCTATCGGCAGTCCACTTAAAAGGGACGGAAAACACCTTGGCAGATCTCCTCAGCAGGAGAGAAGTAAGAGAAGCAGAGTGGTCTCTGAATCAGGATCTATTGGCGACAATAGCCAAGAGGTGGGGTTTCCCTCAGGTGGACCTATTCGCAAAACAAGAAAAAACAAAAGTACCAGTTTTCTTCTCCCTTCAGAGACAGGATCAAGCTCTGGGAATAGATGCTCTGGCCCACAAATGGGACTTCCAGCTGTCCTACGCTTTTCCCCCACTTCCACTGATTCCAAGGGTATTAGCCAAATTCAGACTGGAATCCACAGAACTAATTCTGATAGCTCCTTATTGGCCAAAAAGACCCTGGTTTTCAACCCTGATGAATCTCTCAGTAAAACCTCCTTGGAAGTTACCAAACAGGTCAGATCTGCTGAGTCAGGGCAAGTTTCTTCATCCAGATCCAGCGTATCTCAACCTAACAGCCTGGTTTCTGAAGAACAAATCCTAAGACAAAAGGGCCTATCAGAAAAGCTTATTACTACCCTTCTTGCAAGTAGGAAGAAGGTGACAAGAGACATTTATTTTAAAGTCTGGAAGGTATATAATACATGGTGTTACAGAAAAAACTTTAGTTTGTCTAGTACAATTTCAGTTTTGGAGTTTCTTCAAGAAGGATTGGAGAAAGGCCTAGCAGCAAGTACGCTCAAGACGTAGGTAGCGGCTTTATCAGTTTTTTTGGAAAGAACCCTGTCAGGGGAACCTTTTTGATAATTAGATTTTTTTTAGGGCTATGGCTAAAGTAAAGCCTAGACCTATGGTTATTTTTCCCAAATGGGACTTATCTTTGGTTCTTCAAGGACTAACGAAGCTTCCGTTTGAACCCATAGAAGGATCATCACTTAAGTTTTTAACGTTTAAAATGGTGTTGTTGGTGGCAGTGACGTCAGCCCGTAGAGTCAGCGAGTTACAAGCTCTATCAATCAAAGAGCCCTTCATGAGATGCCTACCAGATAGGGTAGTTCTAAAAACAGACCCAGCCTTCCTACCGAAAGTGAGCTCTGCATTTCATCGGGCACAGGAGATTATTCTCCCTACATTTTGCCCTTCACCTTCGGGGCCAGGAGAAGAAGCCTTCCATACTCTGGATGTCAGGAGGTGTCTTCTTAAGTATCTGGAGATAACAAAGGACTTTAGAAAATCATCCTCACTCTTTGTATTAATGGAAGGCACTCACAAGGGATGTAAAGCTTCCAAAAACACCCTCGGAAGATGGTTAAAGCAAGCTATTAAAGAAGCATACACCTCTTTAGATTTGGAGCCTCCAGAGGGAATCTTGCCTCATTCGACCAGAGCAGTAGCGGCATCATGGGCAGAAAAGGCCGGAGCATCGCCTGAGCAAGTTTGCAAGGCTGCCATATGGTCCAGTTTTTCAACTTTTATAAAGCATTACCGCTTGGATCTGCTCTCAGCCTCAGACCAATCCTTTGGTAGGAATGTTTTGCAGGCAGTGGTCCCACCCTGAAGTAAGTTTCTCGGTTATCCTCTCCAAGGTGCTGTCCTGAAAGGCGAAGGGAGAAAACCTTAGTTAGACTTACCGGTGACGGTATTTCTACGAGCCTTTCAGGACAGCAGCCTACTTCCCTCCCTAGGTTATGATGTATAATTATAGGGCGTGGTAACTGTCTGCTTATATTTTCCAGCATGTCGGAGGATTTCTCGGGAACAACTGAAGGCATGGTGGAAGCAGCTGCTCTTAAAAAGGGGCGTTGTCACGCAGTGTTTCCTGGGAAAAGGCGGAGCTGCGCTCTCTCCAAGGTGCTGTCCTGAAAGGCTCGTAGAAATACCGTCACGGTAAGTCTAACTAAGGTATTTTATTTTTTTTTGCTATTCGACACCGAAAAGGCGTTCGATAGGGTCATTTTCTACGCCTCTCGCTGGAACAAATAGGCCTTGGCACATCTTACATCTCTAAGGTGAATGTCCCTTTTATTCTCAGCAATCCGCTTTTTTGGGGAATGGTACCTCTTTGGAACCGTTTGATATTTCAAATGGCACAAGTTAGGGTTAGCCCCTCTCCCCTCTCTTATTTGTTATAGTTATTGAGCACCTGGCGTGTGCCATTCGCCAAAACGCCTCTATTCAAAGCATCCAAATGCCCTCCTCCCACTATAAATTATCCCTCTATGCAGACAATCTGCTGGTATATGTACAGCAACCCCACGGCGCTTTGACTCTCTCAGTAATTTTAAGCTCAACATCTCTAAGACCGAGGCACTTAATGTGTCTTAACTTGTTACGACACTGTCCTCCCTCTGCTCAAACTACTCGTTCCGATGGCAAACCGAGGGCATTACGTACCTGGGAGTCTCTATCTGCCAGCCTCGCCAACTTGTTCTCCTTGAACTATGTTCCTCTTTTTTCTCCTATCCAAAAAGACCTAGAGTCCTAGGGGGGTACCTCTGCCCTGGTTCGGTCACATTAATACCCTGCCTTCTCTCTCTCTCAAAAGGTTCCCTCATCTTTTCCAAAAAGCTTTGGTAATGGTTGAACAAGACCCAGCACCTGTTGATCTAAGAGCCCTACTATGGGGGTACAATGGAGCCCTCTCCCATTTGGCCTCTTTTTCACCATTGACGATATCTGCTCTTACACTGTGGTATAGGAGAGGGTTGTGCTCAGTCCTATCCTCGGACCCTTCTCCTTTCACATACTTATTTGACAATCCCGCTTTCCCCCAGGGTATGAAGGTTCCTACATTAGGCTTCTTTCAACGCTCTGCTTGGCCCCAGGCCCGTACATTTATTCAACCATGCCTGGGCACCCCTGCCTTCCCTGTAGGTTCATGTGACTGGCTAACCTCCCTGCATTTATCTTCCTTTACAAAACAACTGTTCCTTTTATCCCAAATACATTGTGCACCCACTGAATTTTTGAGGGGCTGTGCTCCCTGCAGTATATGCCCAGACATCTACTCTCCTCCATATACGACTTGATCCAAGCCCTTACACATCAGGACTTATCCACATACACTAGGAGATGATCTGCAGACTTGGGGCAGGACATTTCGAGGATGGAATGGCAAACTTCATTTTATTTTAGTCACAAATCTACCATTTACTGCTACTCTCAAGAAAAGAATTTCAACATTTTAGCCAGTTGGTACAGAGACCTGATACATTGCACAGAATCTTCCCATCCACCCCTGCCTCCTGCTGGCATTGTGATTTGGCTTCTGGCACCTACCTCCATGTCTGGTGGGACTGTGAGAGTATACGTCCCTTCTGGAATCCAGGTATTTTGATGTTTATAGTACTATCTGTGAAGAACCTCTAACGCCAGCTCCAGTGATTGCTCTTCTCTCTATCCTCCCTGGCTCTATAGTTTCACAAAAAAGAAACCTTCTCCGTTTCTTCCTATCCGTAGCACGGCAGCTCATCCCAATATATTAAACTACCACTACCACTGTCCTTATGGGTTTCCACTGAACAACATGAGAATGGAGGAAATGTCGGCACTTGATGATGATACCTTTGATTAAATATAAGGTTTTATGGTTTATTTGGCTCTGCTTCTCCTCCTCTGATACTCTCGCTGTGCTGTCGAATCCAACAGGGCCATCCCCAACTTGACCTTGATTCAGGGCTCTTGGAGATGGTCCATCGCTGGTACTTCTTCCTACACATGCTTCCCCAGCAGATCTTCCCCTTTTACGGTCTCCTTTCCCTCTGTACCCCCTATTCCGATTCCCCATTTTCTCCTTTCTTTGTTCTCTTCCTCCTTCTTTTTTTTTTTTTTTTTTTTTTTTTTTTTTTACTTTCTACTCTCTTCTGAATGAAAGAGTGACTGACTTTTATAGCGCTATCTATGCAAACTCAATTGCCGCAGGGTGCTTTTGCTGCCGGTGTCAATCTGCGGTATAGCGTGGTCCTTTTTTCCCCATAGGGTCCTGACGCACTTACAAACATACTAGGGCCAATTTTCAGACGTATCCAATTAACCTACCGGCATGTCTTTTGGCGTGTGGGAGGAAACCGGAGTACCCGGAGGAAACCCATGCAGGCACAGGGAGAACATGCAAACTCCAGGCAGAGGAGTGCAGGTGCCATGGTCAGGATTTGAACCAGTGACCCTGTTGCTGCTAGGTGAAAGTGCTAACCACTACACCACTGGTCGTCTTATACCATACAGAACAATTATTCTCCTTTTGTTGTTGATTCATTATGACATTTGTCAGGAAATCCCTTGTATCTTAATGTCTGACACAAGCCCTGTTGTATGCGATAGCCACTAGACTGTCTCATTCTACCATTTAATGTCCTGCTTATGTATATTGAATGTTGTTTTTAATAAAAATATTTTCAAACCTAATCTGTGCTCAATGCTGCAGGACATTAAGTGGAACCAAATCCTTGTAACATTGAACACAGAGGAAAAATGGGAATGCTTTAGGGATATATTAAATTAAATGTATCACCACCAAGGGGTAATAAATATAGAAGAACAAAGGTTAAACCTGGGTGGCTGAACCAAAATTTAAAAAATGCCCTTTTAAAAAGTACACAGCGTAGGTATCAGTGTCAGCATTCAAACAATACAAGGAATGCAATGTGAGGTGTAAGAACGCAATCAGGGTGGCTAAAAAAATAAATAAAAAAAAATATCAGAGACGCATAGCGTTTTTTTTTGTTTTTTTTGTTTTAAATATATTAATTGTAAAAAGGCAAGGACGGAACACATAGGGCCCCGTAAAGGATGAGGAAGGGAAGGTGGTTACAGATGACAAGGAGAAGGCAGCTGTGCTAAATGCTTTCTTCTCCTCAGTCTTCACACAGGAAAAGGATGGGTATAACACCTACGACAGTATTGTTAGTAACACACCACAGGATCTACCCTTGGGGCTAACAGAGTCTGGAAAAGTTTTTAGAGACGCTTGACATAAATAAATCACTGAACCAGATGGCTTGCACCCGAGAGTCCTTAAAGAACTCGGGTTATAGCCAGACCGCTATTCCTAATCTTCATGGACAGCATACTGACAGGATTGGTACCAGCTGATTGGGGAAAAGCCCAGCTGGTACCAATATTCAAAAAAGGGCAGAGATTCCTGGGAACTAATAGGCCTGTCAGTCTAATGTTGGTAGTTTGCAAATTATTTGAGGGGATGATGAGGGACCATATCCAAGAATTTGCTGATGAAAATAGTATAATTAGCAGTAATTGGCACGGGTTTACGAAAGGTCACTCTTGCCAAACCAACCTATTAAGATTCTACGAGGAAGTGAGCTGCCATCTGGACAAAGGTAGGCTAGTAGATGTGGTGTCTCTGGATTTTGCGAAAGCATTTGATGCAGTCCCCCACAAACGCTTAATCTACAAGCTGAGGTCTGTAGGCATGGAACATAGGGTAGGGAATGGAATGTACCTGAATAGAAAACTGGCTACGAGGGTGTGTCCAAAGGGTGGTGATAACATATATACTCAGAATGGTCTAGAGTGGTTAGTGGGGAGCCCCAGGGCTCTGTCCTGGGACCAATTCTGTTTAATCTGTAAACAATATAGAGGATGGGATAAATTGCTTGATCTCAGTGTTTGCTACTCTTTAGGGGGAGAATCTCTATGGGCTTCCAGGATGGAGAAGGATCTTGGGGGTCCTAGTAGAACTGACCAATAGCATGCAATGTCAAGCTCCAGCTTACAAAGCCAGCATAATATTGGCATGCATTAAAAAGGGAATTTACTCCAGAGATAAGACGATTATTCTGCCACTTTATAAAACTATGGTTCAGCTGCATCTGGATTCTTTCATCCAGTTCTGGTCACCAATCCTCAGAAGGGATGTGCTGGAGCTTGAGAAAGTCCAGAGAAGGGCAACTAAATTAATATGGGGACTGGAGGACATCCCTTCACTTATGAGGACCGACCAGTGCTAAATTGAGAAGAGACGCTTGAGAGGAAATATAATTGCGATGTACAAATATCTAAATGGTGATTCCAGCATAAGTATGAAACTTTTCAGTCCCAGGGAGTGTTATGCCGCGTACACACAAAGGGACAATCCC
This sequence comes from Lithobates sylvaticus, assembly GCA_028564925.1. Lineage (NCBI taxonomy): Eukaryota > Metazoa > Chordata > Amphibia > Anura > Ranidae > Lithobates > Lithobates sylvaticus. The sequence goes on along the minus strand of CM053029.1, from coordinate 251,428,875 downwards.
GCGGGATTATCCTCTGGACTCAAGTCCAGCGGACAATCCCCTCGTGTGTGGGCGTCGGCGGACTTTTTGGCGCCAAAGTCCGGCGGACCAAAGTTTTTTAAGTTTGGTTTTAAAATTATCCGCTGGACTGGGCAGTCCGGCGGACAATCCCGCCGTTAGTAGGCTAGTCTGCCGGACTTTTTAAATGAACGGACTTGCCGCTCATCGGCAAGTCCGTTCATTTAGCACGTGACTTCAGGTTACGTAGCTAGCGTAGGCAGTAAATGCCGGCGCGCTAGCTCCGTCAGCTGGCATGGATTTAAAGGGAATCCCCACGCCGAAAAAACGGCGTGGGGGTCCCCCCCAAATCCATCTCAGACCCTTATCCGAGCACGCAGCCCGGCAAGCTAGGAAAGGGGTGGGGACGAGCGAGCACCCCCCCCTCCTGAGCCGTACCAGGCCGCGTGCCCTCAACATGGGGGGTGCCCTGGGGAAAGGGGGGCCGTGCGGCCCCCCACCCCAAAGCACCTTGTCCCCATGTTGATGAGGACAAGGGCCTCTTCCCGACAACCCTGGCCGTTGGTTGTCGGGGTCTGCGGGCGGGGGCTTATCAGAATCTGGGAGCCCCCTTTTATAAGGGGGCCCCCAGATCCCGGCCCCCCACCCTATGTGAATGAGTATGGGGTACGATGTACCCCTACCCATTCACCTAAAGTGTAAAATGTAAAGTAAAGAAACCACACTTTCTTCTTCTTCTTCTTCTTCTTCTTCTTCTTCTTCTTCTTCTTCTTCTTCTTCTTCTTCTTCTTCTTCTTCTTCTTCTTCTTCTTCTTCTTCTTCTTCTTCTTCTTCTTCTCTTCTTCTTCTTCTTCTTCTTCTTCTTCTTCTTCTTCTTTCTTCTTCTTCTTCTTCTTCTTCTTCTTCTTCTTCTTCTTCTCTCTGGCCGGAATGCCAGAGCCGCGCTCTGCTGGGACTTATATAGGGACAAGAGGACAGGGTCACATGCTCATGTCACATGGTGACCCCGCCCCCTTGTGATGTCACAGTCCCGGAGGATGCTGGGACACCCTCCGTGTGTGGGCAAGTCCGTTCATTTTCAAAAGTCCCGCGGACTGTCCGCCGGAGAAGTCCGGGCGTGTGTGGGCAAGTCCACACGCTCGGAAAGTCCGGCGGATTGTCCGCTGGACTAGGTCCGCCGGGAAAAGTCTGCACGTGTGTACGCGGCATAAGAGGACACGGCCACACGATGAGACTGGAAGAGAAGCGGCTTAACCTTAAGCTGCGTAGGTGTTTGCTCACCTCACCTTCTAGGGCGACAACACATGAGATGATAGGCTCCTCCCTACAGAAAGCTCAAAGGTTCAGGGTTCAAAGCGTGGAAGAGACGCCAGACCTGGTGGCTGCGGAGACTGAGGCATTCCTGCTCACAGCAGGGCTCAGTGAGCTGTAAAGAGCTAAAAGTCTGTCTGAGCCTACCTCATGGACAAGGAAGACGGCACAGGTGGCTGCAGTCAAGAGCAAGCCGGGACTGGGTAAGTGCCATTTTCTTACCCATTTGGGCATTTTTTTGACACCAGATTAGATGATCCCTGGTAATCCCCCTTGCCTTCTCCTCCGGGAAAAAAGGGGCCTGCAGCCATGATACAGGGGGCAGGAAGAGTGACTATAACTTGTTCCCTCTTTTCTTGCGGATTCCCCAGGCACAGGAGGTCTCGAACAAACCATCTTTCTCATCCGCTAGCACCAGTGCCAGTAACAAGTGCGGTAATTGCGGGGAAAGATTGTCAAAATCCCACTCCAAGCCTTTTTGTTACAGGTGTATTAACAAACTGGCTGGGATTAATGATTAATGAAAGATTTCCTCAATCTCGCCAGTTCCTAAACGTCTTGCAGGACAATTTTATGGGTCAGATGGTAGACTCACCAACTAGAAATAAAGCGTTACTGATTACCAACAATACAGACCTGATCACGGATGTGGGAATGCAGGGCAATTTAGGGAACAGCGATCACAGGTCAATTGGCTTTCGTATAAATCACACAAATAGGAAACATAAGGGGAATACAAAGACACTGAATTTTTCAAGAGCCAACTTCCCTAAACTACGAACCTTACTAGAAGGCATAAATTGGGATAAAATATTAGGAACAAAGAACGCAGAGGAGAGATGGGTTTTCTTTAAGAGCATATTAAATAAGGGCATTAGCCAATGCATCCCATTGAGTAATAAATTTAAAAGAGCGAACAAAAGTCCTGGATGGCTTAACTCCAATGTAAAAATGCACATAAAAGCAAAGTAGAAGGCCTTCAAAAAATACTAAGGTTGAGGGATCATCATCGGAGTTCAGACTTTATAAAGAATGCAACAAGAAATGTAAGGGTGCAATAAGGACGGCTGAGATAGAACATGAAAGACACGTAGGGGAGGAGAGCAAAAAAAAAATCCCAAGAAATTCTTTAAGTATGTAAACAGTAAAAAAGGAGGACAGACCATATTGGCCCCATAAAGAATGAGGAAGGACATCTGGTTACAAAGGATAGGGAGATGGCGAAGGTATTGAATTTATTCTTCTCCTCAGTCTTCACAAGGGAATTGGGGCTTCAGTAACCAAAGCTGCATTACAGGAAGCACCTCCATGGTTAACAGAGGACAGAATTAAAATTAGACTTGGGAAACTTAACATTAATAAATCACCGGGACCAGATGGCTTGCACCCGAGGGTACTTAGGGAACTCAGTCAAGTAATTGCCAGACCATTGTTCCTAATTTTTACGGACTGGAATGGTACCAGCTGATTTGGAAAAAAGCCAATGTAGCACCAATATTTAAAAAGGGCCCTAAATACATCCCTGCGAATTACAGACCAGTTAGCCTAACATCAATAGTATGTAAACTCTTGGAGGGGATAAGGGACTATATACAAGATTTTAATAATGAGAACAGTGTCATTAGCAGTAATCAGCATGGATTTATGAAGAATCATTCTCGCCAAACCAATCTACTAACCTTCTATGAGGAGGTGAGTCGCCAGCTAGATAGGAAAGGAAGATGTGGTGTATCTGGATTTTGCAAAAGCATTTGACACAGTTCTCCATAAACTGAGTACATCGATTGAAAACTGGCTACAAGGGCGAGTTCAGAGGGTGGTGATAAATAGGGAATACTCGGAATGGTCAGGGGTGGGTAGTTGGGTCTTCCAGGGTTCTGTGCTGGGACCAATCCTATTTAATTTGTTCATTAACGACCTGGAGGATGGGGGTAAACAGTTCAATCTCTGGATTTGCAGACAATACTAAGCTAAGCAGGGCAATAACTTCTCTACAGCATTTGGAAACCTTGCAAAAAACATCTGAACAAATTAATGGGGTGGGTAACTACATGGCAAATGAGGTTCATTGTAGAAAAATGTTAAATAATGCATTTGGGTCGCAAAAATATGAATGCAATCTATACACATGCAATGCCAAGCTGCTGCTAACAAAGCAAACAGAATATTGGCATGCATTAAAAAGGGGATTAATTCCAGAGATAAAACGACAATTCTCCCGCTCTACAAGACTCCGGTCCAGCCGCACCTAGAGTATGCTGTCCAGTTCTGGGCACCAGTCCTCAGGAAGGATGTACTGGAAATGGAGCAAGTTCAAAGAAGGGCAACAAAGCTAATAAAGGGTCTGGAGGATATTAGTTATGAGGAAAGGTGAGCACTGAACTTATTCTCTCTGGAGAAGAGACGCCTGAGAGGGGATATGATTTCAATATACAAATACCATACTGGTGACCCCACAATAGGGATACAAAGGGAGTTTAACAAGACTCGTGGCCAGTTTTAAAATTAAAAGAAAAGAGGTTTAACCTTAAACTACGTAGAGGGTTCTTTACTGTTAGAGCGGCAAGGATGTGGAATTCCTTTCCACAGGCGGTGGTCTCAGCGGGGGGCATTGGTAGTTTCAAGAAACCTATTAGATAAGCACCTGAATGACCGCAACATGCAGGGATATACAATGTAATACTGACATATAATCACACATAGGTTGGACTTGATGGACTTGTCTTTTTTCAACCTCATCTACTATGTAACTATGTAAGATGGAGGCAGCAGAAAGCCAGGTGAACTCTGAGCTCTCTTTAGATGAGGAGGCCTACTTAGGTCCGGATAGTGATGTATAAGACATCAAGTTAAGTAGTCACCTCTTCGGCATAGAGGACTTGGATGGACTCTTCCAGGCTATCTGTGCCACTGAAGAAATCCCTGAACCAGTTAAGGAAACCTCTGCACAGGATAAGATGTACAGGGGGTTGGTTAAATGCCAGGCTAGGGTATTTCCCCTACATCAGTCTCTAAAAGACGTGGTTCTTCAGGAGTGGAAATTTCCTGAAAGGAGTTTGGTCAGCTATAAAACTTGGAAGAGGAGGGTCCCCTTCAAGGAGTAGGCAGCAGAATCTTTTTTAAAGGTCCCCAAGTTGGACGCTGCCCTCTCCCAGGTGACAAAGTCTGACCGCTCCTTCGAGGACTCTGGGAACATCCGGGACGCAATGGACCGAAAGTCAGAGTCCCTGCTGAAAAAAGCCTGGGAGGCCAATTCCTCGGCTATGGCCCCTGCGTTGGAAAATACTATAGACTCCGCGCTTAGGATTTAGAAACTCCCAAACAGGTACTTCACGCAAGTGTGTAGTAAAGGGAAATAGTATTAAAATAAGGGATGGTGGCGCTGTTCAGGGTATGTATGAAGAAAATCAAAAAGATAATCACTGTAAAGAGAAAAAGGTACGACTGGTGTACAAAAAGCAACTCTTATATGCATGTACTGATACAAGAATATATAAAAATATATAGAAATGTATATAAAAATATATGTAAAAAAATCTAATATAAATATACAAACCAATAGTGTTGCCGTGCACTCAAACACAGTGTGAGATATCTAAAGTGACTCTGTGCAGTAAAAATACTGAATAATTATTATATGTGAATAATTCCATCCATATGACAAGCAACATATAAATATAAATAATAAATATAAAGTGACTCCTGTGAAATAGAAAATAATATGTATATATATAAGTAGGTAATACAATTCAGATAGAGTGGTAAAAAAATATATATAGATACAAATAAAAATTCCAAAAAATCATGAAATAAATATTAGAAGTATTAAATGTTTTTTCTAGACAATTGTCCCAAGTGGAAAAAATAAATAATCAAAGTGAAAAAAAGCGCGGGGACGCAAAAACGGTGATATAAAAAAGTGATGTATAAAAAATGTTCAATCCGCAGAAAATAGTGAGGTCCTGTGTTCTTTGCAAAGATCAGAATTCCTGTAACATCATGTGCATTATGTAAGTAGATAACTGGTGAACGGTAACATCTCAGTGCTCCCCTCCTTCCGTCGAGTGACCCCTAAGGTAAACGCACTCACCAGAGTGCCTAACCCCTGCAGGGGTGATGGGCATAAAATCTCCTGGATGTGGGATAGAAGTCTTCCTCTGTAGGGGTATCCTCTGTGGGGGTATCCAACCTCTTCCACTCGCCAGGGATGGGGGGTAAAAACACCAAAAATGGTCCGTGCAAAAGAAAACACTAAGGCTGCTTTCACACTAGGGCAGTTTGCAGGTGTTATTGCACTAAGAATAGCGCCTGCAAACCGACCCGAAACAGCTGTTGCGAACCCGCCCGCAAAACGCAGCTGCAGCGGCGGTTTGCGGGCGGTATTGACCCTTTTTCGGCCGCTCGCGGGGGCTAAAACCACCCCGCTATCGGCCGAAATGCGCTGCTAAAACGGCGCTAAATATAGCGCCGCTTTACCGCCAGCGCCCCCACCGCTCCAGTGTGAAAGCAGCCTAATAGTGTGATACTGCTAAACCATGGGCAGTTTATCGAAAATATATAAGGTTAAAAAAACATGGGGAATAAAAACACTAAATAGCCTGTAGGCTATCCGGACATATGTGTTCAAATCATAAACACATTAAAATTAAAAGCAAGTAAAAAAATGCAGAGCACGCAGCTTAAGGGCAGAGCGATGCGAACACCGCTGAGCCCTGGTAACAGCGTGCGTTCCACACGCGGCTGGTACGAAACCGGAAGCCGCTGGCAGGAAGTGACGTGTGTACCTAGGTATCGCCTGACGTAAGTTTCGTCACTAGGACGTCGTCGGAGGCGATACCATCTTGGTACACCTCACGTTTAAATAGGTAGGAGCGGAGCCGCGGTCGCCAATGGGGAAGCAGGGTGGGCGTTACTTAAGGGCCCAGGCCGGACCAATAAGAGGTGAGAAAACTCGTAAACAATGTCACTTTATATTTATTATTTATATTTATATATGGCCCCTGCATTAGCAGCAACCTGCATTGCCAGAAATGCAGACTTCTGGTTAGAGAAGCCTGGTAAACACTTCTTCCAAAGAAATAAGTGTCAGGATATCCTAGATTCCCTTTCAGTGATGGGGAAGGCTGTTGCCTTTCTGGCTGACGCAGCGGTGGATTCTGTTAAGACTTATGCAAAAACAGGAGCACTGATAAACTCGGCCAGAAGGGCCATTCGGGTTAAAGCCTGGGAAGGAGACCTAACCTCTAAGGCCAAACTGTGTGGCTTGCCATTTGAAGGATCTTTGTTTGATTCAGGCCTTGATAAAACTCTAGGTCCTCAGAAAAATGGAAGAAATTTCCTGTCAAACCCAAACGGGAAAAGTACAGAATTTTTTTTTTTTTCGAGGCCCCTCGAGCCAAAATCACCAAAAGTACAAAAAGGAACCCAGCAGAAGGTGGGGTTATGGTAGAGACAGGCAAAAAAGGTAATTTTGCTCTCTTTTCCTCTCCAGGCCAAAATGCAAAAGATCCCAAGTGATGCCAAAATCAGGGTAGGGGGCAGACTGTCTCATTTCATTCCTCAGTGGGAGGAGATTTCAGACAGTCCTTACATCATCAGTTTGCTCAGGGAAGGCTACCACCTAGAATTCTTATCAGAGCCCCACCTATGATCACGTTAACGCATCTTCCTAAGGATGCAGTAAAAAAAGCCTTATTAGACGGGATTCAGGAACTAGTAGAACAGGAGTAGTTCCAGTCCCAAAAAGCCAGTTTTAGCAAGGCTTTTACTTCCACATTTTTGTGGTACTTCAGGGAAGTATTGCCTTATTATAAATCTCAGGAACTTAAATTCCTAGGATACAAAAGGTTTTCCATGGAGAGAATTTGCAGAAAAACCTACTGAAGGATGTCTTTATGACCACCCTGGATCTCAGGGATGCCTATCTACATGTTCTAATTTTCCCAGAACACCGGGCCTTCCTGAGATTCGTGGTAGTAACCCAGGAAGGAGTTTTCCACTCGCAGTTCAAGGCACTTCCTTTTGGGCTAGCGGCAAGTCCAAGAATCTTCACAAAGAGGCGGTGGCCCATCTACACCTCCAGGGGATAGCAGTGATACCCTACCTGGACGACTTGCTAATTTCCGGTCCAATAGCTGCTCAGGTGGAAACGAATACCCAGAAGGTGATCTCTGCCTTGAAAAGACTGGGCTGGCTGGTAAACTTGGAAAAATCCTCCCTGGAACCAACTCAGATCCAGACCTACCTGGGTTTCCGCGTTGACACTCAGGCTCAAAAGCTTTTCCTACCAAGAGAAAAGGTGACCAGATCGTCTCAGCCTTCAAAATGCTGATAGGATCCCTTGTGTGTGCTCCAGGAGCGAGATCCTCAGGGTCCTGGGTCTCATGTCAGCCAGCATTCCAACAGTAGTCTGGGCGCAACTGAACTCTGCAATCCTTCCATCTTTCCTCTTGGGATAAAAATAAAGAATCCCTAGACGAAAGTTTAATTATTACTCGTCAGGTAAAATCCTCTCTGTTGTCAGTCCCAGGCAATTTGGAAAAAGGCAGATCCTGGGGTCAGTGGCATCCACTAAAGGTCACCACAGACGCAAGTGCCCAGGGATGGGGCGCTCACCTAGGAAAAGCCAAAGCCCACGGCAGAGGGAAGTAGCCAAATCCTCTTTCAATATCGATGCCCATCACGGCTCATCACTGCTGCCAATCAATGCCCACCAGTGCTGCCTATCTGTGCCCAGTGTCACATATCAGTGCCACCTATCGGTATCCATAAGTGCGGCATGTTCGTGCCTTCTCATCAGTGCTACCTAATCAGTGCCCATCAGTGCTGCCTCATCAGCGCCCATCAGTGAAGGAGAAAAATTACTTATTTACAAAATTTACTGACAGAAACTAAGTGTGACCCGTGCTGAAAGCTGAAAAATGGCTTGGGCAGGAAGGGGGTGTAAGTGCCCTGTATTGAGGTGGTTAAGAGCAAAGGTTGCTCAGGTATAGTGATAGACACTCTCCTCTTGAGCAGGAAGCCGGTGATGAGAAACATTTAACCACTTGCCGACCACCGCACGCCGATGTACATCCCTACTTTGGGGACGGATATCATTGTTATGGCAGCAGCTAGCTGCCATAACCCCGGTATCCCCGTGTTTGGCCGGCTACAAGATGAAAGTGGTCTCTGCGGTGGATTCGCCGCAAGATCACTTTTATCGGTGGCAGGAGAGGGCCCCCCCCCCCTTCTTCTTTTTTTTTTTTTTCTTTTTTTTTTTTTTGCATTTAAGTCCACATATGAGATCTGAGGTCTTTTTGACCCCAGATCTCATATTTAAGAGGACCTGTCATGCTTTTTTCTATTACAAGGGATGCTTACATTCCTTGTAATAGGAATAAAAGTGACACAATTATTATTTTTTTTTTTTTAAACGGTGTAAAAATAAAAGGTAAAATAAGAAAAAAAAAAAATATATATATATATATAATTTTTTTTTAAACGCACCCTGTCCCGCCAAGCTTGCGTGCGTATGTATATATGCGCGTGTGTGTATGTATATATGCGTGTGTGTATTTGGGGGTTCAAAGTAATTTTCGAGCAAAATATATTGATTTTAACTTTATAGAAAAGCGTCAGAAAAAGATTTAGACTTTAACCACTTAACGACCGCTCACTGTGTGTGTGTGTGTGTGTGTATATGTGTGTGTGTGTATATATGTATATATATATATATATATATATATATATATATATATATATATATATATATATATATATATATATACACACACATATATATATACACACACGTCACAACCGAGGTATCCCTCTTTACAGTGAGCGGTTCGGTTTCCGATAAGGGTGGTCTCTGCGGCGGGTTCACTGCAAGATCACCGTTAGCGGCGACGGGAGAGTTGCCACCCCCCCTCCCGCCGCTTACCGGAGCCGTCGGCAGCAGTGGAGGCGATTAGGTCCTGCTACGTGCTGGGTATGGAGAAGAGTGAGGCTAAGATGGCCCCCACTCATCTCTATACCATAGGAGGGCGGAAGCGATGTCAAAACGTCACTTCCGCCCATACGTCTTAAAGGCACAATTTTCAAATGTAATTTTTTTTAAGTGACTTTTATTCCATTTAAGTCCAAATATGAGATCTGAGGACTTTTTGACCCCAGATCTCATATTTAAGAGGACCTGTCATGCTTTTTTCTATTACAAGGGATGTTTACATTAGTAATAGGAATAAAAGTGATCCAATTTTTTTTTTTTTTTTTAAAACAGGGTAAAAATTAATACATTTAAGTAAAACACCCCATCCCGAAGAGCACGCGTGCAGAAGCGAACGCATATGTGAGTAGCGCCCGCATATAAAAACGGTGTTCAAACCACAATGTGAGGTATCGCCGCGATCGGTAGAGCGAGAGCAATAATTCTAGCCCTAGAGCTCCTCTGTAACGCAAAACATGCAACCGGTACAATTTTTTAAATGTCTCCTTTGGAGATTTTTAAGGATAAGTTTGTCGCCATTCCATGAGCAGACACAATTTTGAAGCGTGATATGTTGGGTATCAATTTACTCGGCGTAACATTATCTATCTTAATATTAAAAATCAAATAGAGCTGACTTTTACTATTTTTTTAATTAAAAAGGTGGCACTAACTGGCACAGGCAGGTGGCACTGGATTGCGCAGGCAGGTGGCACTGATTGGCAGGTGGCACTGGATGGCACTGGAGGTGGCACTGATTGGCCGTTGGCACTGGCCTATGGCACTAACTGGCATTGGCAGGTGGCACTGGCAGATGGCACTGCTTGGCACTGGCAGGTGGTACTAACTGGCAGGTGGCACTGGCAGGGGGCACTGCTTTGCACCTGCAGATGGCACGCACTGGCAGGTGGCACGCACTGGCAGGTGGCACGCACTGGCAGGTGGCACGCACTGGCAGGTGGCACTGATTTGCACTGGCAGGTGGCACTGCTTGGCACTGGCAGTTTTCACAGCCGATAGTGTAACTGTGAAACTTAATGCTCTCTGCAGTGCTGCAGCGTGTGAAACTGTATGGAGAGAGAGAGAGAGAGAGAGAGAGAGAAGCTGACAAATTCTGTGTGATGTGGGCGGGGCCCAGCAGCTATCCAGCCAATGATTGGGCGGTTTAAGAAGGGGGCGGGGCCACATACACGTAGCAGCCCGCCTAGATCCCATCCCATCCCATTGGCTGGTGTTGGATAGCCGCCCACCCCCGACATCCAGCCTCAATTTTGACAGCTCCTCTCTACATTCAGTTTCACACACCACGGCGCTGCTCTGCCAACAGTGTGTGGAGAAGGGAGGAGGATGTCGGCTCTCTTCCTGCTCCATCCCGACTACCAAACGGTGCTCTGTGTCCTGGAGGGCCTCCACTTTCCCGGCCAAGACCCCACAGCCCACCCTGTAGCAGAGGCACCTGTCACCAACAAAAACCCAGGCGCTAGGGCACAATTTCTAGTCAAATCGGCGACCTGGCGCCTGGGGTTTGTCGAGCCCTGGTTTAGATGTCTTGAGATTCCTCCTTTACTTATCTATAGTGGGTAAAAAAATGTAGGAGATCTAATCATCTTTTAATCCTCTTCTCTGGACATAGAAAGGGACCACAAGCCTCAAAATCTTCAGTTTCTAGGTGGATTAAGCAAGCTATTACTATAGCTTACGAAAGCTCAGGCATACCTGCACCAGAAAAGTTGAAAGCACACTCAACTAGAGCCCTAGCAGCCTCCTGGGAGCAAATTCGTAGCACAGCCACCTGGTCCAGTCAAGACACCTTCCTGAAGCACTACCGAATGGAGGTCCTATCGTAGCAAGACCTAGCCTTCGGTCAAAGTGTTACAGGCAGAGGTCCCACCCTAAGGTAGGCCTGTGGATTTCTTTATTATCCTTTCATGTGTTGCTGTCCTGGAAGGTGAGGTGAGAAAACTGACGGTTACTTTCCAATAACGGTGTTTCTACGAAACCTTTCTGGATGGAAGGCCCTTATTATGGGTGGAGGGGTATGTACACATAAGGTGGTAAGTACCTAAATGTTGGAGTTACCCTTGTGAATCGGTTGGGAGGTATTACTTTACAACTAAAGTATGGATAGTACTTTTTTTTTTTTTTTAACTTGCCAGAAATGGCTGTTGCTAGGCAGATCGTCCTAATCTGCCTCTTCCAGCGATGCAGTGATCTTCTCTCCTTCCGTCTTCTAGTGAATGGGGCGCGGTGTGTTATGGGAACTGTGTCCCACAACACATCGCGTTCCCCATTCACAAATTGCACTCGCGCATGCGCAGTAGGCCGCGCGCCGACTCGCACATGCGCAGTAGGAAACGGGAAGCCGTTTCCCTTACTGAGGATGGCGGCGCTGGATCCGGATTGCCGAGGGACATCTCGGCCTCCACGACCGACATCGCGGGCGCCCTTTTAAAAATTTTTTTTTTAAGGTGAAACACCGCTTTAACGTAAAGAATATAAGAGTATATGGTAGAGCTGCACGATTCTGGCTAAAATGTGAATCGCGATTTTTATTTATTTTTTTTTTTGCTTAGAATAAACATCACGATTCTCTCACGGCGTAACATAATTTTTGGGCTAACTTTACTGTTTGTCTTTTTAATTGAAGTGTATTTTTTCCCAAAATATATATACACACATATATAATGTATGTATATATATATGTATGTATGTGTGTGTGTGTGTGTGTGTGTGTGTGTATATATATATATATATATATATATATATATATATATATAATATATTATGTATATGTATATATATATATATATATATGTGTGTATATATATATATATATATATATATATATATATATATATATATATTTTTTTTTTTTACCAAAAATATGTAGAATACGTATCGGCCTAAACAGAGGAAAGAAATATATATTTTTGTTTATATATTTTTTTGTGGGATATTTATTATAGCAAAATGTAAAAAATAATTTTTTTTTTTTTTTATAGCGCAAAAAATAAAAACCGCAGGGGTGATCAAATACCACCACAAGAAAGCTCTATTTGTGGGGAAAAAAAGGACGTCTATTTTGTTTGGTAGCCACGTTGCATGACTGCGCAATTGTCAGTTAAAGCGACGCAGTGGCGAATCGCAAAAAGTGGTCTGGTCTTAAGCCAGCAAAATGGTCTGGTCCGAAAGTGGTTAAAAAAGAAAGGCCCTTTAAGAGATATGGGTGGAAGTGATGTTTTGACATCGCTTCTGCCCTGCAATGGTAGGGAGATGGGTGGGGGCCATCTTCCCCCCTCACTTGTCTCAATACCCAGCAAGGAAGAGGATCCAATCGCCCCCGCCGCTGCCGATTGCTCTGGTAAGCAGCGGAGGGCACTGGAGCCGTCGATAAAAGTGATCTTGCGGCAGCGCCTCAGAGACCACTATTATCAGAAACTGGACCACCGACCGAAGAAGAGGATACTGGGGTTATGGCAGCTAGATGCTGCCATAACAACGATATTCCTCTTCAAAGTTAGGATGTATATTGGTGTGCGGCGGTCCGGAAGTGGTTAATGTTATTTTGGTTATATTGTTCCTCTGTTTACCCTTATTAACCCTTAATTTGCTTGAATCAGCCTTGTTAACTCCTTATTCATCTCCATTTAATTTATTTTCCTGCTGATTTTAATTTTAGTTACTTCTATTTTATAAATCATATATAATTAATTTTTCGTTTTGCTTTGTTCATTAACCACTTGCCGACCAAGCACGTCATATGACGTCCTTGACTTTGAGTGGTGATATCTGAATGATGCGTGCAGCTATTGGCATCATTCAGATATCATTCTTTCCGGCCGGCGATTCTGTGCACCATAAGAATGATCATAGCGGCAGTTCCGCCGCCTGATCGTTCTTATAGGCAGCGGGAGGGGACGTCCCCCCCCTCCCGCCGCCATCCGGTGCTTCTCCGGGCTCTCCCGTGCCATCGGGGGCCCGGAGAAAGGATCGCTCGCCGCCGGATGACGAGCATAGAGATTTCCGGTGACCAGATGGTCACCAGTCATCTCTATGACCGTTGGAGGCCCGGGCGCGACCGCGACGTTATGACGTCACGCCCGGTACCCGGAAGTAAACAAAGCCGCGATCGCGGCTGTCAGCATGAGATCGGTAAAAAATTTTACGCGCAAGCCCCGCCCGCATATGTAAACGCCGCTCAAACCACACATGTGAGGTATCGCCGCGTGCGTTAGAGCGCGTGCAACAATTCTAGCACTAGACCTCCTCTGTAACTCTAAACTGGTAACCAGTAAAAAATATTAAAGCGTCGCCTATGGAGATTATTAAGTACCGAAGTTTGGCGCCATTCCACGGTTGTGCGCAATTTTAAAGCTTGACATGTTCGGTATCTATTTACTCGGCATAACATCATCTTTCATATTGTAAAAAAAAAAATTGGGCTAACTTTACTGTTTTATTATTTTTTAATTCATGAAACCGTTTTTTTTCCAAAAAAAAGGCGTTTGAAAAATGATTGCGCAAATACCGTGTGAGATAAAAAGTTGCAATGACCGCCATTTTATTCCCTAGGGTGTCTGCTAAAAAAAACGTACTCTGAGTAATTTTCTAGCAAAAAAATGATGATGTTTACATGAAGGAAAATAGGCCAAAATAGTGGTTAATATTTTTACACCTTTAACCACTTTAGTTTTGGAATGATCAGGCCATTTTTTTTTTTTGCGTTACGGCACTGCTTTATTTTAAATGACAATTGTGCGTGTGTGCGATACTATACCCAAATAAAATTGATGTCCTTTTTTTTTTTCCCCCCACAAATAACTTTCTTTTGGTGGTATTTAATCACCTCTGTGTTTAATTTTTTTTTTTTTTTTTGTGCTATAAACAAAAATAATAAAGACAATTTTGAAAATAAAAAACAAAACAACATTCTTTTACTTTCTGCTATATAAAATATCCAGTAAAAAAAAAATTCTTCATCAATTTAGGCCAATATGTATTCTGCTACATATTTTTATAAAAAAAAAAATCTCAATTAGTGCATATTGCTTGGTTTGTGCACAAGTTATAGCGTAATGGCAACTTATAGCGGGACTGCTGTATTGCTGAAGACATTCTGACACTTTTTGGGAACCAGTGAAACTAATATCAGTGCTATAAATAGGGTTAATATCAGGGTCAATTAAAGGGTTAACTGTGTGCCTAGTCAGTGTTTTACTATACTGTGGGAGGTGCTTTTACTAGAAGACATGGATCCAAGTCCCTGCTTTGCAGACACACATGATCCATGCGTTCTCTCCTGTCATAACGGCAATCTGCCTTGTTTACCTAGGCAGATTGCAGTTCTGTCTTTTCTGTCTGATGATCGTGGGTGTCGGCAGACAGTCAGCGGTACCTGCCGGTCAGCTCCCGGTGCATGTAAACCGCAGCACATCATTGTGAAAGCAGCCTTATAGGAGGCTCAGAACACTAAGGGCTTATTTACATTTGCAGTTTGGGGGGTGGTAAAACCTCATAGTAAAGATGTGTTTTTTCAGCTCTGCACCCTCTTTAGCTGCAGTGGCCAGCGGTGTACAACTGTACACATGCCGCAGCAGACGTTGTATGTCCTGTCCAGGGTTGGTGGATGTACAGGAGCACCTGCCAAGCATGACCCATTCAAGTGAATGAGGCCACTCTGCAAGTGCCCAGCAACCTTGTACAGTACAGCAAACAATGGGTTAAATCAGGCAGCGCTGTGTTTTCTCACCACCTGCTTTAACCCTTTGGACTCTGCAGAAGCATTCAGTTGTGGGGAGCTTGCAGAGTGCTCACATTTACTTGAATGAGTGTTGATTGGCAGCCGGTAGCACCCACCAAAAGCAACAGGGGGCTTAATTCCTGCTGCGGCATGTGTATAACTTTGGCTGCTGCCCAAGCAGCTAATTAGGGTAGCGATTGGGGGTGGCAAAACCGCGACCACCCCTCAACTACTTGTGACCAAGCCCTAAGGGTGCTTCTGCTGAATGCAACTAAGGAGTTATTCACAAATGCAACAGGCACTGCTGCTCCTTTGAAAAGCGATCAGAGTGTGTTTGACTGGAGGTGAGAAGGTGATATGTTGCCTTGATTGTCGTGCAGTGCACGCGATTGCGACATGGTAGTACAGCAATTAGAGGTTTAAATTAGATGTGAGGAGGCGGCACTGGGCAACACTGTGCCTAGTGAACTTTAACTTCTCCCGTGTTGTTCTGGTAGAGCTCCACCTCTCTAAAGCGGAGGTCCACCCTAAAATAAAAATTTACGTTAATATTCTCCAAAAAATACTTTAAAAAAACATTTGAAAAAAAAAAAAATGTTTTTACTTACCAGAAACCCCTGTTGCTAGGCAGTCTTCCTAATCTGTATATTCCGCCTCTTCGGTGAGCTGCCCCGTTGTCTTCATGGAAAAGTGTGTGTCCCAGAAAACAGGGCCATTCACAAAGCGTCTCGCGCATGCGCAGTAGGAAACGGTCGGTCAGTGAAGGCTCCTCTGCCAGTTTCCCTTCGTTAAGATGGCGGCGCCGACACTCGATCAGATGGACGGATTGGCCTCGGGGGGCCGACATTGCAGGCTCCATAGACAGGTAAGTGTCCTTATTAAAAGTCAGCAGCTACAGTGTTTGTAGCTGCTGACTTTAAAGAAAAAAAAATTGCGGTTGGAACACAGCTTTAAGGTTGCCTACCCCTGCTATAGAGGGATATGTTTTGTTCATGTTTTATTTTTGACATTTACAACCACCTTTAAAGAGGTATTAAACAGAAAAACAAAAATGTAATATTTTGCAGTTTACTAATCAATAAATCTGAAGGCTGCATTTGTTTTTATTATTATTTATTATTATTATTATTATTTTTTTTTTTTTTTTCATTTATTACCTGGTGATCTGGCCAGTAACCAACTGTATTAACAGAGTGTGTCTACTCTAAATGAAGGAACAATAGATTCTTTGGATAGCAGCATTGTCAGTCTGGGGAGAAGGTAATATTGGACTGGCATATTTAGGTGGACATGACTAACATTAAAACAAGCAGTTACAGTAATATTTTTTTCCTTTTTTTTTTTTTTTTTTTTGTAGTAAAGGTTTTACATAAAAGCTTACCAATGTAAGCACCCAGTGTTAAATGGTTTGTTTCAACCCTCTAACTGTGGTTTTTGCTGGACAGCTTGGTCTGTTAATGAAAGTTTTTAAAATGGAAAAAAACATACAGAAACCACATTTAGGCATTTAAGCTGCAATGTATTACTTAGTATTTGGGTTAGATACCCTTTAAATCTCCCATGGATGGAAGTCATGCAGCAGACTTACCACTGTGCTGCTATTTGTGACTGACGGGAGTTGCAGTGATAGAGTCTTGCATTTTCAATTTGCAAAAAATGGTTATAACAAGACCAGTCTTTGGGGAGAGAGTGCAGCAGGGACCGGTCTTTATTGCTGCAAGCCATTGAGCTAAAACACTTTGAAGGGAGACTGAGGTGTCTATGCTAACAGTGCTGAAGTGCATGCAGAGTTACACTTCAAAATATTCTCTGGGGGGGCGTCTTGTATCCTAGGCCCATTCTGTGGATAGGAGAAGTAAACTGCCACCATGTAAATCTCTTGGACCTCTAGTAGCTATTCATTTTGGAAGCTGTGCAGCTTGGTGTACACAAATTCTAACAGGCGGGGAAGCAATTAAGACTGAAGTGATGTCAAAGTCTCTTCTGTCATAAAAACACCTGTCATCTGCTTCTCCCTCTCCCAGACTGAGCTCTGCTTTACAGGGATTGCAAGAAGTTGATATGAAGCCAAATTCATGGACTTTGAAAAAGATTATCATGTAATACACAGCTTACATGCAAGCCACCTTGAATTATGATTTGTGTGGTAATACTGCATAGAGCTGCACGATTAATCGTTAAAAAATCGCGATCTCGATTCGCCCCCCCTGACGATCTCTCCTGCTTAGAGTAGGCGATTCTTTCATATATAAAAATAAATAATAAAAACAAAATAATAAAAAAAATATATATATATAAACAAGTGGAGAGATTATCTGCTTGGAGTCCATTCACACAGGGGCAACTTTGAATCCGACTTGAAGTCGCCCCAAGTTGCGCAACAAAATTAATCAATGTAAGGGAATAAGCCGTCCCTGTCTGCACACTACTGAAGTTGCTCTGACTTCAGAAAGGGTTCCTGTACTACTTCAATCCGACTTCTAGGCGACTTGTACCCATTGATTTCAATGGAAGATGTCTCCAAGTCGGATCTCCTGTCTTAACTGAAGCAACTTTCCAACTTGAAACATTGTAACTAACACAAGAAGTGCCGGTTCACACAGGGGCGACACGACTTGTGTGCGACTTCGGCGTGACTTGGAATGACTTGCAACGCGATTTCAAGTTGCCTCAAGGACAGGCGACTTTGCCTGTGGCCAACCAGAGCTAATCAGCTCTTGTGACATCATTCTTGTTCCTTTTTCTCTTCCTGCTTCCCTGTTCCGTGTCTGTGTCCTGTGAACACAATGTTCTCCTTGCATTATTTAATGACAGCTGTGGTAACAGCTGGTGTGGCTGTATTAATGGAAGAGGAAGAAGAGAGGAAGCGAAGGATGATGAGGAGAAGACGTCGCTATTGGATCCATCCAATTATAGCTAATAGAGATAAGAGGACAGTTTTGGGCCGTGTATGAAAATTTGCGTGTCTTTGAGGACAAGTTTTTCAACTACACCCGGATGTCAGTTGCAAGGCAAGTACATATGCTATATGTAGATCTACACATATGAACTAGATGATTTGTCCTATTTAGACTCCGTATCCATTAATATATTTTGGATCATTTAACCTAGAGAATAAAATGGCGAACGTTTTATTTATTTTACAGTTTTGATGAATTACATCGTCTGGTTTACATCCATCTGGAGCGACAGAATACTTCATATCGGTGGAGTATTTCACCTACTGAAAGACTGATCATTACGCTAAGGTAAACTATCTATATTGTTGATGCACATTTAGTATTATATTTGCAACATTCTAGTAAAGTACAGCCTGAGCTCATATGTCTTGGCTTCTCCAACGGGTCAAATGAGTGCGATTATTTTGCACTCCAGTGCCCCCTTTTCATTGCAGAGTGAGTAGAAGTGCACTTTGTGCAGACGACGCCAAGATCAGTTGAGGCAGCAGCTCTCATCCTGGGGAGGGGAGAGAACAGAGACATTGACAATGTATGTTGACTCTTCTGTGTGAATAAACAGCAGTGGACAGATGTATCATTGCTGTGATGTTGCATCCACCTAGGTAAGTATGATTCTTCAAAAAAAACATACCGTTGAAAAAATTTAGCACACAAACATCCATCATTTATTTAGAAAAAAATGTAAACTTTAATAACTGGATAGATGCAATATACGTCATGTACAAAACAGAACTTTTTTATATATATTTAGTTACAAGTCCTGGTACACTGCTTCATAAGGTGAACTTGTGGAGCTGGTGGTAGGCCTTTGGGACAGTGTTGGTGGTGTATTAACGAAAGGATGGCCATATGGTTGGTTCCCTGGTGCGCCAATTGGTGATGGAATTGGGGACGGATAGGGGATTGGTGTATGGGCAGGATTGAGAGCATTTCCATACTCGTCAGTGTATGGACGGTAGCAAGGGGGATAGTAGGGGTGGGTTCTGGGTGGTGGAGGGTTTGGGAAGTTGTAGTAGGGACCAGATGGTGGTGGTGGTCCAAACATGGGTGAGGACGGAGAAGATATATCAGGTCTGATACTGGCTTCCAGCAAGTCCATCACTGCCTTTTTTACGTCATGTTTGCGCTCCTGTGGAACCCGTTGAAGCATTCCGGTGACCATAATTCCAAATCCATGGTCTTCGGAATGTACTTCGTCTAACTTGTCATTCATCCGAGTCATTCAGGCGAATCTTTCCATATTGCCGCTGTTACTTTTTCTTGGTGGTCTGATCCTTCGCTGACTTCTCACTTGTATAGGCTCAGCCGGCTGATGGGTAGTAGCAGCCTCTCCTTGGTTGCTCTCCTGTGCCCCTTGTTCTCCTGGCACCAACGGGTGATCCAAGGACAGGGAGCATCCTGCTTCTTGAGATGCCTCCTGTCCCTCCTCACCAACTTCCCAACTTCCCAACTGGATTGGGTTCTGCATTAAACCTATAAGGCACAGTTAGGCACCCCCTGCTTTATAAAATTGTATAGTATCACTTTACAAATAAGAAAGATGTTATCTTACGCTCTAAGATGCATGCAAGTCCGCAGAAACTCAAGTTTATCCGCGTGAACATAGGGAACCACCCTTTTGCTCCCTGATCCACTCCGAGCCTCGCTAATTTTCCTGAGGTAGCGCTTATAGCAATCCCGCAAACCCTTCCACCGAATTTGTAAGATGGATACTGCAAAACATAAATAGGAACATAATGATTTATGTATTTTGTCTTTCAGATACCTGGCAACTGGTCATTCCCTTGTTAGCCTATATTATGAGTTCATGGTGGGCAGATCAACAATCTGCTAGATCATCCAAGAAACCTGCCAAGTCATATGGGATGTGCTTAATATCATAGTCATGAAGAGGCCTTCGCAACATGATTGGCGTGATATAGCCACACTATTTTGGAATAGGTGAAATTTCCCAAATTGCATTGGAGCCATAGATGGGAAGCATGTGCGTGTGGTGAAGACAGTTGG